>OMOU01031584.1:5929-29740 GCA_900312585.1 Malacocephalus occidentalis
GGGGGGGGGGGTAGGAGGGACCAGAAAGCCATGAGGAGAGTGCGGAGGAAGGGGCCCAGCAGGGAGAAGGTGTTCGGCTGTGACCTGCAGGAGCATCTGGCCGCCACCTCTCAAGAGAGTAAGCGTCTTCAGGGCCTCCTGCTCTGTTGTTCTAAAGTTAGACAAAGGAGGCAGGAAGTGATGTCTTGTCACTTCACTTTAAGGAGCTCTAGCTACGCACAAACTAAGGATGCTAAGGAAACTATGGACTAGAAAGTATGTTGCCTGTCTGCCGTATACTCAATCCTTGTGAATTCAAATAAGCTTTTACATTTAATTCCTATTCAGAGGGGGAAAAAAATACAAATTGTGCAGAAACTCCCTCATTGCAAACAAAGTGTAACTGGATTACGTTCTTCTCCTATCCCATCTTGGTGGTAGGAATGGAGCAACACGTTTGCGAATTAACCAAAGTAATACCTATAAAAAAGCTGCTCAGAACCAAAGTTAGAATTGCAAATCATGTCTTGACCACGTGACTGCATGTTCTCCGTCTGCCCATCCATCCACAGTTCCACACGTGTTGCGGATCTGCAGCGAGTTCATCGAGGAGCACGGCGTGGTAGACGGTATCTACAGGCTGTCCGGAGTATCTTCCAATATACAGAAGCTGAGGTGCGTAGGAGCGGCTTATCCCTCTAGTATAATGGATGCACGTATGCTGTATGTTATGTCGACGTGTGTTTGACGCGTGATGTGCATGTGGGTTGTTCGCCAGGAGCGAGTTTGACAATGATGCCAGTCCAGACCTCTGCAAGGATGTGTACCTGCAGGACATCCATTGCGTCAGCTCCCTGTGCAAGGCCTACTTCCGGGAGCTGCCTAACCCGTTGCTCACCTACAACCTCTACGACAAGTTTGCCGTGAGTGACGTGTCGTCATTAATGAATCGTGTGATGGTACACATACAGTACACATACAGTACAATCAGAATCAGTATCAGAAAATGTCTACACATTCTAAATAAATATATACATATATAAAGCAATAAGCAGTACAAATGTGCAATTCAACAAAAAAGAAGCGTTCATGTAATGCAATAGTGTCTATGGGCGGTGGGAGTCAGTGGGGTTCAACGTTAATATAAAGTGTAGTACCGTGTCCATAGTGGGGTAGGATATACAGATACATATATACAGTGACAGTTGGCCCCTGCCAAAGGGGGAAGAAGGACGTAAAGAAACAGAACTGAACCAAAAGTAAGAAATGGATGCTCCACCAACATGTTGACCAAAAGTAACTAGAAACTAAAGCGTTTCTGCACAGGAGGCTGTGGCCATCCAGTTGGAGGACGACAGATTGGTGAAGATTAGAGATGTGCTTAAGGAGCTACCTGCCCTTCATTACAGGTACTACACATAGAGTATAGAGCGAGAGACTGGAGAGACTGGATGTCAATGGGACATAATGGGGTGGTTGTAGGTATCTTTATAAGCTGTGTTGGATTTTGTCTCCTCCGAGGACCCTGGAGTTCCTCATGAGCCATCTGGTGAGAATGGCTTCCCACTCCTCAGAGACCAACATGCACTTCAGGAACCTGGCCATTGTCTGGGCCCCAAATCTGCTCAGGTTGGTTTCTACAAGCACTTCAACTGAATATTCTGATGCATAACCCAGTGTATTCTCATTTGCCAGCAGGTATGTGTTAAAACTGTGCATTGCACAGTGCACACATAGTTTGGTTTAATCCAGGGGTGTCAAACTCATTTGAGGCTGAGGGCCATAACAGACTTGATGCTACTTAGCGGGATCCGGACTAAAAAGCACTATATGATATGATATATGATATGATTTGAAGATGTACTCGCTACACAGCTTTAACATCACCAATCTCATGCAGCTTAGTGGATATTTGTAGGAACTACAACCAAAAATGAATGTTGTGTGTGATTGTGGATAAAGTGAACAAATCCATAAGAAATGAATCCGCTTGATCAAATTGCCTCCTGGGCCGGATTGGATCAGCTTGCGGGCCGCATCCGGCCCCCGGGCCACATGTTTGACACCCCTGGTTTAATCACTGTTCTAAATGAATCCGTTTCTTTTGAACTATCATAGCAAAGATCATATTGAGACAATTTCAACCTAAAATCAAGCATCATTTTAATAATTTTAATGAGCTTAAGTACTTTCCAATGACAGGAATTCATAATGTATCAAAATGGCTTATAAAAGGGTGTAGAATTATTCCTATGGTAATCTCTTGCTTCATAACTTTTCGATTTGGAGTGAAAAACATGCAAGAAAAATTTGCCAATGCTTTTATTTCATATTGGGTTAAACAGTTAAACGGTTTTAAGGCCTCCATGACAAGTGTTCTCAACAAGTGATCTCAGTGGGTCTAACCTAATTTGACAATGTTGTATTACTAAATCTAACCTAAAGAACACCAAAAGATGTGCCTCTGCAATGTACATTTTTGTCTTAATTGCATGTATTTTGTGCATGTGAAGGTCCAAGGACATTGAGGCCTTTGGTTTCAACGGTACGGCAGCCTTCATGGAGGTGAGAGTGCAGTCCATTGTGGTGGAGTTCATCCTCACACACGTCTCCCAGCTCTTCGGCGAGCCAGGTACGTCTCCAGAGCTCCAACACGCCCACGTTCCAAGTGGCTCATCTGATGGTTCAATCACGCTTCACGTAGACCGTGGGATTAGTGTCATTTTCAGAACTCAAGCGTTGAATCGCATTAAATGTTTCATTTCATTTGTATGTACAACTCCAGAAAGGAACAAAACTGATTCACAATCAAAACACATCTCTGTACATTCCATGACCGAGAAGGAGCAGAGAGAAGAAACATCTTCTTTTGCCTGCCGCTTGCTCAAAAGATAAACAATAGAATTATGATCTGAATCTAAATGATCTGTCCATTACAGCCACTTAACAACCATAACTTATAGTATACACTTACAGTAACATGAGAAAACGGATTCATCCATCCATCCATTCTCCTCCGCTTATCCGGGGCGGGGACGCGGAGGCAGCAGGCTAAGCGGGGCTCTCCAGGTGTCCTTCTCCCCAGCAACACTTCCTAGCTCCTCCTGGGGGATCCTGAGGCGTTCCCAGGCCAGATGAGATATATAATACCTCCAGCGGGTTCTGGGTCTGCCCCGGGGTCTCCTCCCAGTCGGACGTGCCCGGAAAACCTCTAAGGGGAGGCGCCCGGGGGGCATCCTGGTCAGATGGCCAAACCACCTCAGCTGACTCCTTTCGATGCGGAGGAGCAGCGGCGGCTCTACTCCGAGCTCCCTCCGGATGTCTGAGCTCCTCACCTTATCTCTAAGACTGAGCCCAGCCACCCTCCGGAGGAACCTCATTTCAAACGCTTGTCGAAATGAGGTTTAAACGGATTTAAATATGAAAACTCAAATGCATGTATAAGGTTGTTGGGAGACACGACAAGATGAAGTCTCTTCTCTGATCTAATCTTGTGTTCCAGATACACCACAGGATAGGCGAAAATCCTTACCATCAGCAACTGCAATGTGTGGCCCGGACGAACCAATCACGTCTCCTCTAAGTATGGCCAACTATGGCCACATAGGTCATGGGGATGGTCCAATTCCCATGAGACCCTACCATGCTATTATTGAAGGCACTGACAAGTATGTTGAATTTTGCTGCTTGCAGCTTTCTCAATAATCGCTGATCCAAACAACTTCACGCTCAAAAGTGCACTTCCTCGGGCCCTCAGCAATACATAAATGCGCACATAGACTACTTCCACTGTAGTTAGGTCATTAGGGTGTATTTTGCGGCCTCAGTAAATGCCGGCATGTGTTTGTGTCTGTGTGTGTGTGCTATCCATTTAAGGAGGAAGGGGTCTCTCAAGGGCAGGAGATGGATGTCCATCTTCAACATCGGAGGACGGTTCCACGATCCGTGGAAGAGGAGCAAGAACTCGCACAAAGGTGATAAAATGACATGTGGTGTCATTAGGTCTGCATTAACTACTAAGAGAACAACTGCCCCCACCGCTACAATCCTACAATCAATCTTGTTTTTATGGCTTTTTCCTATCAGAGAAAGACAGGTCTACATTGAGGCCAGCCAGAAGTATGGATTCGCTCAGCATTCAATCGTATCCAAATGAAGGTACAGTCAAGGGGACATTCAGTCCCCACCACATTGTTATAGGACAAGTGGGTTTGTTATAGGACATATAGTCAGTAACCTCAAAATAAATATTAGTATCCAATATTGCAGACGTCCTATGGGGACCACTGATGCACTGTATTAGACCCCTTTAATTTTTACTCAGTAATATTTTTAGGATCCAGACACTTGGTCCAACACTCCTCTGCCATGTCAGGGTCGGGAGCTGTCCTCAGTCCCCAAACCAGCAACGAGGCCGGGTCTCCCACCACCGGTGCCACGGGCAGCAGCGGGTATGCCGTCACCTATCGCAGGGGCACGGGTGTGGTGAGCGGGGGTGCGGGGACCCAGGGAACGTACAACGCCCTGGACCCGGAGGGTGGTGGCGCGACAGGCGGAGGAGACGGTGCTCAACCGGCCAGATCCACGGGCCACTCCTCCGCCAAGCTGGGCCGTCGAGCAGCCATGCATATCTCAGGGCCTCACCTGGTCACCGTGCCCCTCCACATCACTTCCAACCTGGCCCTGGGGGTGCTGCAGGGGGGCGGAGGCGACAGGATCATCCACTGCCACAGGGACAGGGATGGAGTGGACTGGGCCGAAGGCAAGGAGAGAGCAGATGGGAAGGTGGAGCCAAAGGAGGAAAAGAAAAAGGAGGTGGGCAGAAAGAAGACGCCGCAAGAAGAAGAACGAGGAGAAGAAACAGTTGTCACAACAGAGACATTGATAGAGAACCAGAAAGATGAACAGAATCACATGGCAGGAGACGGGGAGTGTGGGGAGAAGACCGAGGTGCAGAGCTCTGAGGAAGAGGTGGGAGAGTGCGTGGACGTGAGCGAAGACGCAGAGGTCACGGACGATGATCAGCTCAAGCCTGTGGAAAAGGCGGGAGGTCAAGGCCCAGATGGAGAGCACAGTGTTGCAATTGAAGTAAACTCCAAATTGCACCAAGTCGTTACTCAAGACACTGAAGATGACGATGAATACATGGGTAATTTGTTTCCAAAAATGTTATGCTATTTGTCATGCATACGGAGAGCTGCAATGCTGCTAGCTGTCACTGGGTATAACTGTTGGTTTAGTATCATACACACAATATTTGTGAGTTTGCTGCTATCTAAAATATCAGCCATCAAAGGCATATGTTCTGCTATTGCTATTTTGCATGGTTAGAGCATTTACTGTGACATGACTACGTATTAAAATACATTTCATGTGATTGCAGTGGATCTCTAGTGCATTGGTGCCCACATCAGCATCATCATCTTTAGGTGTTTGCAAATATGTGTACAATAATATGCTTGTGTGTGGTGTGACTTTAATCTCAGATATGACGGGCAAGGGGCTGCTGAATGCAGATATTCAAGACCACAATTCATCGGAACCGCCCAGTGTCCGAGACATCCCTGAACCGGAGGAAGATGACTATGAGCTCTCGGGTTACATTCAGGATAACTTTGACTTCCTGGACCATATAGACTGCAGTGTCTCAAACCAGGTTTGTGTGTGCCTGTGTGTACTGCTGCATCGTGTCCTTTTTTTAAACCATTGAATCCATCGTCGAGGTACTTCAAATTCACCTTTCAACCGGGTACAAGATTCAAGATTTCTTTATTGCCATATGCAAAAAGTACAATGGAACGCTTACTCCCCAGTTGCTCCTGCAGTATTATTTGTAAACAAAAATCGAAGCAACTCTAAACAATTAGTAATAGTGCCTAGAAAGTACAGTAAAAGGTTTTCTTCTCAACAGAATTCTTCTAAACATAAATACTAATACAAGTCTGAACAACTGGTAATATAGTACCTAATAAGTATGGAAAACAGGTCACCTGAAAGCCATTTTCCAACATTGTATTGTACATTCAGAGGCCGAGCAGCACAATGCAACTACTGCACGTATATGCACATATAATAATCAAACAAGTACAAGCAGCTTACTTCACTCATCTACAAACTCACATGTCATGGCAAGGTAGTTTGGCAGCAATGCGTTTCCTAATATTTCGATATTGATACCTGACATAGTTCTGGTAGACATGGGGGGGGAAAGAAGAGTCCCTGTATTTAGAGGTAGGCTATTCATCTGATCTGAAGTTTGACCAGGTATACAAGATGAAGCTACTGAAGTCAGTCCCGAACCCTATTTTATGTGCAGCTTTGTTGGATACCTAGCAATACATACACTGCCTTGTAGTAGCAGCGGCGTTAACCTGTTGAGTCACCACATGCTCATGTTCACTGATCTGAAGGCTTCAGCATTTACGAAGGCATATACCTCTGACAGCTACTCAAACAATTCAACAAAATGCTATAGCTTTCTGCAGTCTTTATTATTGGTGGATTTACCAGAATGGGACACAATTCCAGACTCCCTAAAAGGATTTAGAAGTTTATATGTTCATGTGTGGACAGGCTCCGGACAAGTTAATGGGATGTATCAGTGGATAATTACTCTATTTTTCTCTCTGGCCACTGCCCCTCTGCACCACTTCTCCCTCTTCAGGTGAACGAGTTCTCTGTGGAGCCTCCCGGCTTTGAGGACGATGAGTACGAGGAGTTGAATAAACACAGTCACACAGTTCTTTGCAGTTCCCCGCTGGCGTCCAGGGAGACACAACCACCTCCACACCACCTGCACAGACACTCGGAGCCCAACCCAGGACTGCACCAGCCTGAGGCCCATCCGTCCTTGCACAGGCTCCACTGCAGACACATGAAGACCCTCAGCCTGCCCACGCCCTTCTGCCAGCTGGAGTATTCCTCCTCTGAAGAAGAGGATGATGACTGCAATGGCAACGATGAAGATGATAGTAGTTGTGAAGGTGATGCTGAAGATGAGTGCATGTTCTACAGAAGTCTTCCATCTAGTTATGATTTCCACAACCTGACCTGGACTGGGGCAGATGGTCCACCACCGTCGGACCAATTTGTTGACCTCGATCTTGAAGAGTCTGGCGACCAATCACAGAGTTCTGAGGGGGCCGTGCTCAAGGCCTTTGTCACTGTGGGACCTTCAGGGAACAGCGAGATGGGAAAAATGGAAAATGAGGACGCAATAAAGAGCCAAGCTATGGAGGAAAGGCAGGATGACATTGAAAGCTGTGAAGAAAATAAAGTGCAAACAGAAATGCTAAATCAAAGGTAAGAGGACCTGATGCATATCTAGCCAGTTCCATTATGGTAATCTATATATACACATTTCACTTCAACAGGCTCCTAAATAACAAATATATTCCCTGTATATCATCCTCTCCCTTTAACAGAACTGAGACAGGAGACCTTCATCCTGTGGTCCATACCAGCCAGGCTACAGATGGATCAGAGACCCCATCGCTCATTTCAGAGCCCGCAGAGGATTGGGTGTGCTCACAACAACATAACATCTCCACAAGCACCACAGTTATATTGAAGGTTAGAGTCCAAGGGGATGACATTTCCAATAATTGTGAGAAAAACTATGAGACTGGTTCACTTGAGGCGCCAACACAGACCTCTGCCTCACAAGTGTCTACTTGTGAGGCAGACGTGTCTACAGAGTTTTGTGAGGGACTGTCCCATCCCCAGCTTGTACAGTCAGACATCTATGTTTGTGAAAGTGAGGTAATGAACAGTGCTGAGGGAGAGGGGAGTGACATAGGAGAAGACATCCGGGAGCTTGAACTTCAAGACAATGAGGAACGTGAGGAGCCAGGTGTGTCCCTGGAAGTGAAACAGAGCTGTGAGAGCGAACAGTCTGATGGATGTGATCGAGCTCTGGATGGAGAGCCAGAGAGAGGGCAGGGGTACCAGAGAGATGCGCAAGTGCCGGAAGTTCACGTCTGCATGCCAGAGCACAAAGGTGAACATGTTCCATGTGAAATGGGACAATGGAATGCTGAGCATAGTGGGAGGTCAGATGGTGCTTCAGAAGAAATACAAATGAGGGAGCATCAGTCTGGAGTAGGGAAAACAGAGATTCAGGTTATGGAAATTCTGGGCAAACACATTTCGGTGGAAGAACCAATGACCGAAGAGAAGGAGGGAAATGTAGAGCCAATAAAAAGCCATTCAACAGAGGAAAGAGTTCCAGCTGATGAGCATGACAGAGAGAATGGTAAAACTCATGATGTTCAAGAGATGATGTCAGTTTGTGGAGACAGTAAGATTACCCAGGCCTTTAGAAAACCAGAAATTCCTGAAAAGGAGAAAAATGATGAGGCTAGCCCCAGAGAGCATTCTCAACCTCTGTTGACCATGGATAGAGAAGCAGAACAAACAAACACGATTCAACTAGAGGGCCCAGACTCAAAACACAAGTCTAAGGAGCGCATGGAAAGCAACTCTGCGGTGGTGTCAGAAATTGGTATCGGGGGAAAGTTGGTAACTTCCCACCAATCTCGTTCGAAAGTTTACCAAGTCAAGTCGGTGCCGATCGTGCCGCCAAAACCCCAGCACTGCAGGCTAACAGCACTGAACCTCCGGCAGCAACAGCAGCGGCAGCAGCAGCAGCAGCAGCAGCAGCAGCAGCAGCAACAACAACAACAGTGCAGTGAGGGCCCAGACAGACAGTGGGAACGGAAGAAAGAGACACAGCAAGAAGACGTTTGTGTTGGGGAGGTGTCGGTAGTAGCAGAACGGGAGGATGAGAAACGAGGGGAAGTAAATCAGAGGAAGGAGCTCACGGTAGGAGAGAGTCAACAGAGGAGTAAGGACTGGGAGGACAGCGCTGCAAAGGATTCCAGCGCTAAAAACAATCCCCTCAGTATGTGTTTTGATGAGGCGGTCGCCAAAGCAACCATGCGGCGTGAAAGGGAGCGAGGGAGTAGTGACCGAGAGAGGCAGAGGGATTGGGGATATGAATGATGCGCTGTGTACATGGAACAAACTGTACAAAAGCTCTTGTGCGTTTTCCAATGTGACTTGAAGTGGAAGTTGTCAACGTTTCAACTTGACTGTCACAAACAACATCGATTCCGGTGTTCTGTGCCCGTAGGGTGAGTGACGCACTTCCTATGCCGTTAATCGATCAGCAGCACACACAAAAAAGTAATTCTATATTACTCTGTGCAATCAGCATGTACTTCATAATTCTAACTTAAAAGAGTACCGTTGAAGTGGAAGTAGTCAACTTTTTTTGCTTTGATCTCTACATGTACTGTATGTGGAGATCAAGGTCATCAACATAGCTAATTCATGTCAACATTTATAAAGAATTTATAAAGAAGCGAAACCCTCAGGAATTGTGACTGAAAGTATTTTTAATTAGGCACATTTACTGTACCAAACCATTTTGAAGTATTGTAATTAATAAGTATTGTTTTTAAAATAAAAGTATATTGCAAGAATGATTCTGTTACCTTTATTAAGAGCAGTTCAGTCGCCTCCTACACAATTGAAGTAAAATAAAATACTGAATCTTTCCTTCAGAAAAGCAGTTGGGAAAGGACATAGGATGTATTTATTTATTGTCACTTTTCAACCGCAGCTACATTGCAGACAGACAGACAGACAGACATACATACTGTACATACATACATACATACATACATACATACATACATACAGCATAGCCTCAGGCACACTGCCATATATGGGCCTAGTTCGGGACCCAGGCAGTAGTGGTGAAAAGTCTGGTTTATTGCAAAGGTTATATGAAATGAAATGACACGAAGCAGATGGTTCTTCTGCATCTCTGTGTGTGTGCTGGTGGCTGACTTAACCTGTGGCGCACTGATTGGCCAATGCACCACAGGCGTGCAGCCCCACCCCCCCAGACTCTAACTGGGCCAGGTGAGGCCAAATAAGCCAGCCAGCCACCAAAGACACACACTCCCACAATATATATAGTAGGCGGGGTTAAGTGTGTAAAACTAAAGAAAGTGGAGTGGAACTCCCTACATAAATTCCCCCGTGCCAGTCACTAGCCGCCAGATTGTATCTCCGCTTTGACATTACAAGACTTTCCAGTACTTCTCAGATTGATTACATGTCCCCGACCTGCCTGCCTCGTCAGCCTTCTGTCCCCAAACACAGTTCTGCCTTCGCACTTCCTGGTTCCCGTCTGCCCGTGGCTGTTTGGCGTTCCCCCGCTACGACGTCGTTTCCCGGGTTCCAGATCATCCGCCTGTCCCCGACCAACCATCTGCCTGCTCCTTCGCGGTAGCCTAGTTTTGCCCCGCTGACTGCCCATCGGGTTCTGGATCTGCTGCCTCAACGTGTTCTGCCTTCCCCCTGTTGGTACTTTTGCTCCCCTATAGACTATTGTGTCTGCTCCACTCACCTACTCCTCTGTCCACCCTCCCCTGCTACTCAAGCCCCTACTCAAGTACCCCCAAACCCTGCATCACCATATCCCCAATCACTGGACTAAGCCTGATAATTATGACATAAATGCTGACTGTACAATCAGCATTTATGTCATA
Source organism: Malacocephalus occidentalis (assembly GCA_900312585.1). Taxonomy (NCBI): domain Eukaryota; kingdom Metazoa; phylum Chordata; class Actinopteri; order Gadiformes; family Macrouridae; genus Malacocephalus; species Malacocephalus occidentalis. The sequence continues at coordinate 16,471 of OMOU01031584.1, forward strand.
ATTATCAGTTAAAGCAAACAAGTGTGTGTGTCCTCCTTCAGTCATTGCGACCCAAAGTATTTTTAAATAGGTAGATTTAATGTCAAAAGAGTAGTCAGTGATTGGGGATATGATGCAGGGATTGGGGGTACTTTCAGTAGTATTTCACAATGTAATTCTGCCACGATGTTTCACTGATCGATTTACAGCACAGGAAGTGTGCCACCCAAAATCGATTGTGTTAAGTGACAGCAAATGACCTGAACCACTCCTTTTTATGGAGTAAAAACGATGCTTGCACGAGGCACCATCGATCCCTTGTAGGTCATCATCGGTAGGAAGGATCAACCCCTGACCTTGACCCCTGTTCGCTGCCTTCAAATCATTGTCGTCTTTGAGTTTCATCTCATTATGGCATTGGCATCTTTTCATACGCATGTCATCCTTATACTCTAGGCAGATGATGCAGAGTTGTCATATCAACTGTCAACACGGTTAACCTGTATTACATGTACGTCTTCAACACTTGTACAACATGTACTAACATGTACTAACAGGTTACCAGTGACATAGCTGAATTCATTAGAAGACGGCATCGCAAATGAGCAACGACTAACACTTTTTTGTGGATACAGGCTGTTTTGTAATGTTATTGCATGTTAAGGACAGGCTGTTACATCGCTTATGTGCAATTAACAAGGACACTAATGTCAAATTTGTCAAATTTTTATTTTATTTCAAACCCAGGCACAAATTACAATAGAAATGATGACCATTATTGTATTAATGAACAATAAAATAATGACTTTTCACTGAACAGCCTGTATGTGACAAATACAGTTCTTGATTCTTGAAATAATGGACAGCATAGCGGTTTGTTTCCCCAAGTTTATGTATAAGCAATGGTCAGACCCTCCGACGGTGCCAGTGACCTGACCGGCACCTGTGTTCGGCAGGAATTCTACACAGTGTGAACAAAGACCAGCGATGCGGAGGTGGAAGTGGGGCATCGTGTTTCCAATCATTCCGATTGCCCTCGTCTATGAATCTCCTGATGTATTTTTACGTTACGTCGGGCTCTGAAGCACTTTCCACAAGTCTCGCACCTGTAGGGCTTGATGCCGCTGTGAAGGCGCACGTGGAGGGCACAGTTGTCCTGGCGGGAGAACCGTTTACCACAGATGTGACAGCTGAAGGGTCGCTCCCCGGTGTGCACGCTTTGGTGCGAGTTGAGGCGGCACTTATGCGTGAAAGACTTGCCACACTCCTGACACATGTAGGGTTTTTCAGTCCCGTGAAGAAAATGACTGTGGGTCGACTGTGGTAGATTTTGGTTGTCTCTCCGGCCTTTCACCACCTGCACCACCTTGGTTGGTTTCCTACTGGGAATGTTATCCCTGAACACGTTGTCAACGGAAGTCCACCTCTGGAGGTCTTCCTGTAAAAGTCCCGCCTGTATAAGACGCCGGCACTGCATGGAGTCGCCCTCGCCCTCACCAGACAGATATGAGAATTCCGTTGTGGGGTTAGACTGTAAAATTGTACTTCCTGTGCACATTGGTTGTACCTGGAGCACTTCCTTCATCAGCGATGCACCAGAACCCTTGGGTGTCAGGACTCTGGAGCAATTCCAGTTGGTTGTTTGTCCATTTTGAGCCGGATCTGTTGGTTCGATGGCCACATCCTCTAAAACCGTACTGGATGACCATGAAGAGACCATGTCCACTTCAGGGTTAAAGGCCAACTTATCGATCCCTGTTATCTCTGTGTTGGCCGTATTCATTAGTGTAGGCTGATCTCTCTCGTCCACTGGCTCAGACTTTACCTTCACACTCGGGTCCATCTGCTCATGGATTTGGTCTCCTTGCTCAGACTTTATCTTCACAGTCGCGTTCATCTGTTCATGGATTTGGTCGTCGGTTCCACAGGGTATATTAAAATCATGTTCAACTGCAAAAAAACAAACAAAAAACAATTGTGCTTTACTCCTTCTTCTATGCTCTGAGGGTGATAGACTGGTCTAGCAGTTTGCGATATAGGATGCTTGTTGTGCAAATCTACATAGATTAGCTTGATCGTATCATTGACATTGAACCTGGTTGGCTGCTGTTTGTCATGAAGAAACCTTTTATTAGGACGCAGTTCTTCAGCGGCTGACTAGTTCACTGACTATGCTTTTAAGATAGTTATGAGTCTAAACAATAGAAGGATTAATCAGCAATGGCGATACATAAAATGTAGTTAGTTCATGAAGATACTTCGTGACTCTTACGGAGTACAGGCTTGTTGACATAATGTTAGTGTCGGGGATTCTTTACCACGAGGTCTATTGTGATCAACCCTCAGCAATGAGGATCGCAAGCGAATGTTGTCCCACCATATGCGTACCTTTATCTCTCACTCGAAGTTCGAATTCAGTGACGTCTTCAACACATCGTGCGTCTTCTGCCTTAGTGATGGATTCTTGTGCTTTAAAGAGATCAACTTCCATCTGTCGCAAACTTCTTTTGAGTTCTAGTATCTCACCATCTCTCCGGCTGATCTCAAGCCGTAGTACGACAGACTCGTCCTCCACAAGCTTGGTAATTTCGGCTACCGCCGCCTTTGAGAGAACATCCATTATTGCCGACATCTGGACACTAATAGTTGAAGGTAAAGACATCGTGCCTAGGTATTAACACGTCAAACTACCCCCTGTCGATTAATGACATATATTTATCTATGCCGTCTGGCACTGTTTGCCTTATTTTGTTGATGTCCGGGAAAATGAAGGACGGAAATTGCGTAGGCAGCGACCGTAATGCCGACAATAAAGGTGACAGAAACATGTTTGCAATATGATTTTATTTACATACATTCTGGTCGACAATTGTATCCTACGAGGCCACACCACTCCTGGTGCAAAAATGCAAGCAGCTCAGCTTTGTTTGATGGCTTGTGACCATCCATCTTCCTCTTGATCACATTTCCTCTTGAGGTTTGCAATGGAGTTCAGATCTGGAGATTGGGCTGGCCATGACAGGGTCTTGGTCTGGTGATCCTTGCTCCATGCCACCCTAGCTGGGTGGCATGGAGCAATGTCCTGCTGGAAAAAACAATCATCAGAGTTGGGGGAACATTGTGAGAGCAAAAGGAAGCACGTTTTCTTCCAGGATAACCATGTACGTGGCTTGATTCATGCGTCCTTCGCAAAGGCGCATTCCAGCCTTGCTGAAGCACCCCCAGATCACCACAATCCTCCACTAAATTGGACAACCAGGTATTGGGCAAAGCTGAAAATTGGACTCATCAGAGAAGATGACGTTAGTCCAGTCCGCTACGTTTGAGGTACTACTAGCACTGTTTTTGCCATTCAGCCGGTCCGGTTGCAAGAGGATAGTGATGACTACAGCAGTGGTTTTATACTAAGATTTGGTTCAGGTGCTCACCTAATCTGTACCTCATTAAGTAGAATGCCGTGTGCTTGTGTTGGAATTCAACAGACACTGGAATGGAATGGCTGTCATACATGTAGAGTCCTCGTTTGTGTCAGAAGCCTCCTTAGCTGACTCACCCGGAAGTAGCTAATGGCGCTTTTCCACCGCATAGGACCGCATACGTCATTATGCGACGACGGATGTTATGGACGTGGGTCTGCCTTGGTGAAATTACAATGATCCGAAGATGGACTAGGCATACTAACAGCACATTCCTTACCATATAGAGAATTGGAACAGCTCCACCACTTCGTAAAGTAGGAAGGAGGGACCAGGTACCAGGTGGGCAAATGGAAAAGGAAAAGCGTCCAAAGCGAGTTGAGTCAAGCTAGTACGATGCAGTGGAAAAGTGCAATTACATGTTGTTGAATGTTGGTATAGCACTATCAAAATCGTCGTTCTTATTCTAGCTATATTGTTATCGATCTAGCAATTATGAACACTTAACTTGTTATTTTAACCTAGTAATTATGAATGCTTGAAACGTGTTATATGCGTATCTTTATGTACCACTGTCTCTCTTTAGTAGTAGTATTGTTCATATTCCAAAATCATATTCCAAGCATGTTTTTTGAACAACCTCTGGCAACAGAATGTCCTTCAGGATGAATAAAGTTCTATCTTATCATATCTCATGTTTCTGTCACCTTTATTATGAGTATTACGGTCACCGTCTACGCAATTTCCGTCCTTCATTTACCCGGACATCAACAATTAAGCCAAACAGTGCCAGACGGCATAGATAAATATATGTACTTAATCGACAGGGGGTAATTTGACGTGTTAATACGAAGGCACGATGTCTTTACCTTCACATATTAGTGTCCAGATGTCGGCAATAATGGATGTTCTCTCAAAGGCGGCGGTAGCCGAAATAACCAAGCTTGTGGAGGACGAGTCTGTCGTACTACGGCTTGAGATCAGCCGGAGAGACGGTGAGATACTAGAACTCAAAAGAAGTTTGCGACAGATGGAAGTTGATCTCTTTAAAGCGCAAGAATCCATCACTAAAGCAGAAGACGCACGATGTGCTGAAGACATGCCTGGATTTGGCGCTTTCGGGCTGAGAGATAAAGGTAAGCATATGGTGGGACAACATTCGGTTGCAATCCTCAGTGCTGGTGGATGATCACAATATAACTCATATGGTAAAGCTTCCCCAGCATTACATTACTTTCAAATGGCTGGCTTCTGTATGCACCCCAGACATTTTTTTTAAATCTTGCTTTTAGCAATATTTTGATCTTTGATAACCGTATAAGCGTCTCCCCCCCCACGTAGAAGCGTATTCAACTCCACGTTAGACTGCTTCTCGTGACTTTTATTGTCCTTCTAATGACCATTTCGACGTACATTCACCTACATAGTAATTTCGATATGTTGGTATTGTTATGTACAGTATGTTGGAAGAAGAACCTGGCAGAACCTCGTGTCGAACTCGAGAATCCTTATCATTGCGCGACGTATAGGTGACAATAACATTATGTTGTCAACACACTGTGTGTGTGTGTCCCTCCCTCAGCCATAGTGACCGAAATAGTAAAAAAGAAAGAAAAAAGGACCTTGACTTGTTTCCCTGTGCAAATGTGGAAAGCATGTGCACATAGGCAGGTGAATAAAGATTTAGAAGAACACATAAAGGCTATGTGTTTCTAAATATAATAAGTAGGCCTCAGTCATATTAAGGATTCCACAAAAGTTGCTTCATGACAAACCCCAGCCGACCATATAGGTCATCATTTAGGCGAGGTTCAATGTCAATGAAACAGTGGTTTAGAATTGCACAACAAGCATCCACAAGCAACCTCAAACTGTCTATCACTCTCATAACTTGGGAAAGAGAAAACCATATTTGTTTTGTTTGTTTTGCAGTTGAACAAGATTTTAATATACCTGGTGGAACTGGGGACCAAAATCATGAGCAGATGGACCTGAGTGTGAAGGTAAAGTCTGAGCCAGTGGACGAGAGGGATCAGCCTACACTAATGAATACGGCCAACACAGAGATAACAGGGATTGATAAGTTGGCCTTTAAACCTGAAGTGGACATGGTCTCTTCATGGTCATCCAGTACGATTTTTGAGGATGTGGCCTTTGAACCAACAGATCCAGCTCGAAACAGAACAACAACCAACTGGAATTCATCCAGAGCCCTGACACCCAAGGGCTCTCTGATGAAGGAAGAGCCCCAGGTACAACCAATGTGCACAGGAAGTATTTTGCAGTCTAACCCCACAACGGAATTCTCATATCTGTCTGGTGAGGGCGAGGGCGACTCCATGCAGTGCCGGGTACAGGTGGGACTTTTACAGGAAGACCTCCAGAGGTGGACTTCTGTTGACAACGTGTTCAGGGATAACATTCCCAGTAGGAAACCAACCAAGGAGGTGAAGATGGTGAAAGGCAGGAGAGCCAACCAAACTCTACCACAGTCGACCCACAGTAATTTTCTTCACGGGACTGAAAAACCCTACATGTGTCAGGAGTGTGGCAAGTCTTTCACGCATAAGTGCCGCCTCAACTCGCACCAACGCGTGCACACCGGGGAGCGACCCTTCAGCTGTCAAATCTGTGGTAAACGGTTCTCCCGCCAGGACAACTGTGCCCTCCACGTGCGCCTTCACAGCGGCATCAAGCCCTACAGGTGCGAGACTTGTGGGAAGTGCTTCAGAGCCCGGCGTAACTTAAAAACACACCAGGAGATTCATAGACGAGGGCAATCGGAATGATTGGAAACACGATGCCCCACTTCCACCTCTGCATCACTGGTCTTTGTTCACACTGTGTAGAATTCCTGCCAAACACAGCTTCCTTTTCCAATAACTGGCACCATCGGAAGGGTCTTTGTATTCTTTTATTGTAAATGATTTGACTGTATTTAATACAATAATGCTAATCATTATTTATATTTTAATTTGTTTGAAATAAAATCACGTGACTCATTTTACATGAGTGTCCTTGTTACAGAGTAAATACACTCAATAAGCAACGTAACAGCATGTCCTGACACGTCAAAACATTATGGAACAGCCTGTATCCACCAATATTAGGGTTAGTGCATTCGTGATGGTATGTTCTTATAAATGCAGTTATGCCACTGTTTGTGACATGCAAGTGTTGAAAACTTGATTAACCATGTTAACAGAATGTATATAACAACTCTGCATTATCTGCCTAGAGTATAAGGATGTGAATTGAGTGACCCTGTGGAAAATACCATCAACCCTGTGCCTTGTGAACTGGGTATAAAAGCCCCGACTCGGGTGTTCCAACTAAACTACAGCAGCCGTGTACAAATAGAAAGTACACAACAAAATGATCTTGCTTTTGTCGTAGTTTCTATATGACTTGGGCTGCGGTCAAAAAGTCGTGCCATGCATTGTTCAGCTCTGAAGATAGAGTGAATTGTATATTAACCCCTTGTTTTGCTTCAAGCATTCCAATTTTTCTACCAGTAAGCAGTTTTAAAATCCAGTTATTGTGATGGTATTCATTTCTATGTTGCCATTTCACGAACTAGTTGGCTTTGTGAATAAGGTACATACAAGGAATGGTATGCAAGACAATTCAAGACAAAACGGAAAATGTATTATACATTTTGGGATTCATTTAGTCGATATATTCTACACATCGCTTTGGATACAACTATGTTAATTATTTGCTTACATAGTAGTAAATATGATTTGAATAACCGCGTGTATGTCTTTTCATAACGACTTTGCACTAACCCCGTCACGAGGTCAAGGAAAGATGTGAAGGAGAATTCATGCGGACAACGACGGTGCTAACAATAGCCGACTTTCCTTTCTGAAAGGATGGTCCAGTGTACCCTATGCTAATAAAGATAAGAGGCACCTTTCCTTCACAGAAACCCTCAGGCATTGTGACAAAGTATTTTTAAAATTAATTGGGTACATTTAACGTACCGAATATTTGAGTATTTAAGTATTGTTTTAAAAATAAAATCATATTGCAAACATGTTTCTGTCACCTTTATTATGAGCATTACGGTCACCGCCTACGCAATTTCCGTCCTTCATTTTCCCGGACGTCAACAAAATAAGCCAAACCGTGCCAGACGGCATAGATAAATATATGTCATTAATCGACAGGGGGTAATTTGACGTGTAAATACCTAGGCACGATGTCTTTACCTTCAACTATTAGTGTCCAGATGTCGGCAATAATGGATGTTCTCTCAAAGGCGGCGGTAGCCAAAATTACCAAGCTTGTGGAGGACGAGGCTCTCGTACTACGGCTTGAGATCAGCCGGAGAGACGGTGAGATACTAGAACTCAAAAGAAGTTTGCGACAGATGGAAGTTGATCTCTTTAAAGCGCAAGAATCCATAGCTAAAGCAGAAAACGCACGATGTGCTGAAGACATGCCTGAATTTGGAGTTTTCGGGCATCGAGTGAGAGATAAAGGTAAGCATCTGGTGGGACAACGTTCGCTTGCAGTCAGTGCTGCGGGTTGATCCCAATTGGCCTCATGTGGTAAATGTTCCCCGACACTAACATTCTCCGACCCGAAACCATTTCTCTATTAAATCAAAGTAAAAAAAATAAAATAAACGAAAGATATAAAGTCACTATTGAAAGTAGGCCTAGGTGATACAAACAGTTTCAGTATCCCACCAAGGTTGCTTCATGACAAGCCCCAGGCGACCTAAACATAAATGCAAGGTCAATGAAACAGTCAAGTTAATTGATGTAGAATTGCACAACAAGCATCCCATATCACAACCACGTTTGTTTTGTGTGTTTTGCAGTTGAACATGATTTTAATATACCCTGCGGAACCGGGGACCAAATCCATGAGCAGATGGACCTGAGTGTGAAGGTAAAGTCTGAGCCAGTGGACGAGAGAGATCAGCCTACACTAATGAATACGGCCAACACAGAGATAACAGGGATTGATAAGTTGGCCTTTAACCCTGAAGTGGACATGGTCTCTCCGTGGTCATCCAGTACGGTCTTTGAGCATGTGGCCATCGAACCAACAGATCCGGCTCAAAATGGACAAACAACCAACTGGAATTCTAGCAGAGCCCTGGCACCCAAGGGTTCTGGTGTTTCGCTGATGAAGGAAGTGCTCCAGGTACAACCAATGTGCACGGGAAGTACAATTTTGCAGTCTAACCCCACAACAGATTTCTCATATCTGTCTGGTGAGGGCGAGGTCGACTCCATGCAGTGCCGGCGTCTTATACAGGCGGGACTTTTACAGGAAGACCTCCAGGGGTGGAATTCTGTTGGCAACATGTTTGGGGATAATATTCCCAGTAGGAAACCAACCAAGGTGGTGAAGATGGTGAAAGGCTGGAGAGCCAGCCAAAAACTGTCACAGTCGAACCACAGTCATTTTCTTCACAGGACTCAAAAACCCTACAAGTGTCAGGAGTGTGGCAAGTCTTTCACTCAGAAGACACGCCTGAACTCGCACCAAAGCGTGCACACCGGGGAGCGACCCTTCAGCTGTCAAATCTGTGGCAAACTTTTCTCTCGCCAGGACAACTGCGTCCGCCATGAGCGCTTTCACAGCGGCATCAAGCCCTACAGATGTGAGACGTGCGGAAAGTGCTTCACAGCCCTGTGTAATGTAAAAATACACCAGGAGATCCACAGACGAGGGCAATAGTCATTATTGTAAATACGAGTCCCCACCTCTGCATCGCTGGTCGTTATTCACACTGCGTAGAATTTCTGCTGAACACAGGTTTCTTTTCCCAATAACTGGCGCCGTCGGAAGGGTCTGACCATTGCTAATCGCTAAACTTGCGGAACCAAATAGTTTCCGCTGTCTTTGTGCTATTTTTTTGTATTCCATCTTTATTTATTTGTGATTTGAAAACATGACAGTGTCCTTGTTACAGAGTCATTACACACAGTAAGCAGTGTAACAGCATGTCCTTAACATGTAATAACAGTATGGAACGGCCTGTAACTACACAGTGTGTTGAGGTTTAGGGTTAGTGTTAGCCGTTGCTCATTTGTGATGGCGCCTTCTAATAAATTCAGTTATGCTGCTGGTAACCTGCTGTTCGTAACGTTATTACATATTAAATGACCCCTATTATACCACCAGGTGTCTGTCTGATTTACCATTACAAGCCGTATCAAAATTGTCATGCGATTAAAATTGTAATTATGACGTCACACAAGTGGGAGTGTCCACCCAGATGTATGATGGATAGATAAGCCTAGCTGTTGGTACAGTTCACTGGGTAGGCTGGTAGACTGATATCACCATAACTTCAGTGGAATTTGTAGTAACCTGGACATTTCCCCCACAATTAAATTGTAGTCTGCCTTTCATCAGTACTGCAGATTCATGTACACATCTTCGAATCTCAGTACGTTTTTAGAGATACTTTTACAAATGTATAAATCTGATTCTGCACACACGGATTGAGTTACAGTTGAACAACTCTCCACTCACTTTTGTAAATAGTTACAATAATGGCCCCATAAGGCTCCTAATAGGTTCAGTTTTGAATATATGAGTGAATTATATATTAACCTCTTGTTTTGTTTATTAAATTCCACTTTTTCCACCAGTAAGCAGTTTCTTTAAATGTAATGTTTACTTTTAAATACATAATTATTGTGATGGTATTAATTTCTATGTTGCCATTCCTGGAACTTCTAGGCTTAGTGAATAAGGTACATAAAAGTTATGGTTTGTAAGACAATTCAACCCAAAACAAAAAACATATCATGCATGTTGTGATTCATTTAGTTGACGTATTCTTCACATCACTTTGGATACAACCACGTTAAATGAATAGGCTAATTAAGATGGATTAACTACACCTTGCAATTTTCATAGTTTTCAATTGGGCAATTATACATTTTCTAAATAATGTCAGTGAAACATTTCAATGACCGGTTACCACAACTTGTATGTATACAACTTTGCACACATTTGTCATCATAACTTCCACCTGTTTTACCTGTGATCAGGTAATGCTGGGTTGGAATATACAGTGCGATGTGCTGTATAACAGATTAGTGTATGTTACAGCCTTATATATGAGAGTGGCGCTTTTTGTTCCACCACGCATCATCAATACATCAGTCATTTTACGTTCATGTTATGTTTTTGTTTGCTGCGCTTTGTGTCTGAACTTAAGGTAATTACGTCATATCCGTAGAACGGGAGGAATGCCTAGCTTGTTCGTCCATGATGCAGTCGGTGTGTATACAGCGCTATATACAAGCTACGACAAAAGGCGCATTCACACCGCAATTTCTCCAGAAATTGCATTTTCTAGTTATGTTTTGTACTTTCTAGTTGTGAAACACATTTCGAAGCCTCTGCAAGCTAGCTTGGCGCTTCGACGTGATACATCTCGACGTATCTTTATACCAATACTATGTTGAGTGTCGTTAATATACGAGCTCAGATTTCCTCTGTTATCGATGCCCTGTCCAAAGCCGCTGTTGAAGAAATTGCCAAAGTTGTCGAAGATGGCATGTTAGTGTTGCGTATGGAAATATGCCAACGCGACAATGAGATTATCAAACTCAAAGACAACATCGACATTCTCAGCAATGAGTTGAAAGCAGTGAACGGGGGTCAAGATCGTGGGTCGATTCTTCTTACCGACGATGACCTACAAGGGAGTGATGGTAAGGCTTAAGGCAGACGACGTTTTAATCCAGAGTGTGGTTCGGATAATTCCAATCGGCTAGACCATAGCCCCTTAGACCGCAAACAATGTATTGCTGTGGTAGTAGCCCAGTAAACTAGTGAAACAAAAAGATTTGCATCGGAACACATTTCAGTCTTTTGTGTATATATAAATGAACGAAGTTTATTGTATAATATCTGCTCAATGAGACAAATCAATTAGCCTCATTCGTTTTTCAGATTGATTTATTCACAATTGTGCTCGGTATTTACTAATCAGTATGCCAGATACATTCATTTGAAAATATACCCATTTCACTGAGCCTTCATCGTCAGACTGGTGTCGCTCATAACACTAATCATGGGTCTGCTCCTTTTATGTACCAGTAGACTCCTCATACTTAGTCTAGGACCAGTGCCCTGGTACATAAAATGTGCACCATAATTGGTGTTATGTCAGCTGTATTTGTCCTACAGTGATGCCTCTCTTAAAAGGGGTCTATAGGCTATGATGTCGGTGGGGGGAAAACACGGTACTATGATTATTTTTCTCCTCCATAGATGTCCATAATGCCTCCAATGGAAATATGCTCGAGAAGGAGTTTCCTCAGATGGACCAACACAAAGTGTCCACACCTGAGGTACAAATCAAGAGGGAGCCTGCGGAGGAGGAGGAAGAGATCGGCAAGGCCAGAGATGCACTGGCCCAGCAGGGAGCTGAACAGACCCGCTTTGAAAGAGAACCTGGAGCCTGGCGAGCTAGCTCCCTGTACAATGCCACAGGATTTGGCCCTCTGGACTATTTGGGTTTAGCAGAACGCCCACAACCAGGTCTGTCCGTGCCTGCAGGAGCCGGCAGCATCTCTAGGGTTGGACCCTCGGCTGCTGTTCAGCAGAACCCTGCTGCCCGTGAGCAGTTTGGTTTTAGTTATTACCGTAACAATTACAACCCGGTGCGATGGAGGAACATTAAGAGCTTAATGTTTAAGAGGGGCTTCGCTTGTCTTTACTGTGGCAAGAATTTCACCCGGAGAGCTCATCTTGAAAGGCACAAACTGATCCATACGGGCGAGAAGCCGTACGGCTGTGAGGTATGTGGTCGGCGGTTCAATCAGAAGAGCAGCGTCAAGGAACATATGAAGATTCACCAAAAGGGTACGTTTCAATGAAGCATTGTGGTTTGTTGTGGTACGATCAGATGCACAATGGTCACATTCTGAGACTTGCATGGCAATTGCTGGATTCCTCACTCAAAGCCGTATACAAACATTTTTTGAGGTGCTCTAGTGTGGCGTGATTCACATTTCAGAAAAAATGTGTCCTCTGTAACTGGCCTGCTTTCATCATAATGTTATGTTGAAATGTAATAATTGTGAGAGAATTGATTCCAGAGATGTCCTAATGAATATGCTACATGTACAGGTCTTCAGCCAAAACTGGAAACGCAAGACACAGCAGAACGGCAACAAGTTCCTGAAGAGAAACTTGGTACAGACACCCCTCTGGCTGAAAGTGGGAGCCAGTCTACAGCTAAAGATGAGTTGCCGAAAGATGCCGCCCAACTCACCGCAGACATTCCGGTGAAGTCAGCACCTGAGGTGAAAATGGCACCGCTACCCCCCAACCAATGTCCCAGTGGAAGTCAGCCAGCCAGGGAGGCAATTGGCAACCCAGGCGAAGACCTCAGGGTTTTTGATAGAGTTGGAGAGCTGTGGGTGTCGGGACCTCACTTGAAAAAGAACCTAGGACCAAGCAACGGCCTCACGGGGAAGACCGTGCCACCTCTCCCAGGACATGGCTCTTTACACCCTGCACCGCGGGAACCTTTGGGGAGCTTTCACTTGTCAGCGAAGCCGTACAAAACTCCCAATCCCAATATGACTTCCCTGGCCCGCTATTCATCCCTGGGATCTTTTGGTGAGGGGCCGATGTCCACGGGTTTCAACGGTATGCCTTGGCAGTCGATTGACCCCCACTGGGTGAGGAGGAACCCCTCCTTTGAGCCAACGAAGCCCAAGAAATGCTTTGTCTGCCATTTCTGCTGCAAGGTCTTTGAGCGCAGTGGACATCTGGAGAGGCACGTGAGGATTCATACAGGCGAGAAACCGTACGGCTGCCAAATTTGCGGGAGGTGCTTCAATCAGAAGGGCAGTCTGAAGCTCCACTTGAAGACGCACAGA
>OMOU01031840.1:1125-14642 GCA_900312585.1 Malacocephalus occidentalis
CTGCAGACTAGAGGAGTACAGTAGCAATAGCACTGAACAGAGCACGGCCCCCAAGGGAGAGGCTTGTGCTCTCAGAGCTGCTGCTTCCAGCGAGGGGGCTTGGACTGGACTTTATTTAAATCATCCCTTGGATGTTCTCGACAGAGTGATGCAGTCTGATGCTGCAATACTGGACCTATAGAGTTGGCCTGCTAAAGTGTCATTAGTTTTGTGACCTGTGCTTTCTTGAAATATGATATCCTGCCAATTCTGGCATATGGCTTTCCAAAATAACAGACCTGCAATAACCTTGATGATTTGGCATTGATATTTACCAATATAGAGGATTTTTTAATCCTGCTATAGGCCTACATGTATTTATTTGAAATTGTTCTACTTGGCAATATTAACACCAAAGTGACTTTGGTGTATCGTTGATTATAGGCCTACCTTCTGACGCATGTTAATTTAAAAATATTTCCATGGAAAGCGTTGAATCACGCTTGATTCCTCAATACATTATTTAGAGAAGTGATGACGGTGAAAAATGGCTTGCGTCAGCAGAATCCATCAAGCTGAAACAAACCACGAGTCCAAATCCGACGGGAGAAAATAGCATCAACTGACCAGCTCATATATTTTCATGGCGTTTACATTGAAACTGCATGTTTATCCAACATTTCCCCCCATAAATCGAGTACAATAGAAACCCCGCATTAATACTCACATTTTCTCTGCAGCTGTTTCGAACTGACTCACTCAGCGACGAAGAGGAGGAGGAGGAGGAGAGGAGGAGGGTGATGGGGCGCAGAGAGGAAGGTCTGAAGTAGAAAAACAAGATCACAAAATAGACAAGACATTTTAGGCTGTGGTCCAACTCAAGTCCAATATTTCAATGACGAAAGTGAACAAAGTGCAATGGTAACACTAAACCAAGCTCCTCATTGGCGCAGTGTGGCGCTATTTTAAAACGGACCATTTGCACTGCAAGTCATCAGCAGAAGAGCCTACCGCAAGACGGGGGCAATAACTCACTCGCACCAACACGGCGGGGCCAGAAAGTGAACGGGGTAACGCGATCTCAGGAGAAAAGTGCTTGTGTCGTGTAATCCATTAAAATATATCCATGAAGCAGGTGGAAAACGGATACTCCAAAGGACGCCGTCCGCAAAGATGCTCCAAAACTGCACGGAAAAAAGAGACCGCCTTTGACGTACACAGTGTAGTGCGCCTCTTGCCTCTTGTCAATCTCAGCACTTGCCCATTTGCCCGCTTATACGATTCAAAATATGTCCATGAAGGGGAAAATGTCGTCTACAAAAAAGCCCTTTTTAATATCTACCACCTCTGTCTACCCCCACCCTCTCTCCTTGGCGAACGCGTCTTTTTTTGTGGTTGTTGCGTGGCGGTGAAGTGCGGTAGTTCGGGTTCTCGTGTGCGCGTTCTGCCTGTGCTCTATGCTGCAGCGATGCGACGCTCCCGTGGCTCCCTCCACTTGGACCAGTAGAACGGTGGTGCGGTATTATAGGCTACCTCCCCCTTCCCCACCGCCTCTCCCCTGCTCTCAAACTCCCTCCCTTTCCCCATACACTGCAGCGTTCTGTCGGATAGGGCGTGCAGCAGCAGCAGCGGCAGCGGCAGCAGCAGCAGCAGCAGGCCGACACTGCGGTATACAGTGGTGGCTTTTAACAGATCTGTTGACTCGGCTGTTTCCGTCCCCTTTCCGCCGGTCACGTTTTCTATATTGTAGATAGGTTGTTTAGTATATGACGCATGCTCTTTATAAACTGTACGTGGATTGTTTACCTACAATGTCACTATATGCTGTTTCGATTTCATTTCACAAAAAAAAAGGAAAAGAAATCGCAGCATGAAACTCGTGCAAGCCAGCCAGCTCCCACCCCCTGCCTGCTGCTACTACTACACACAGCAGGCCTACCTCCCTCAGTGGGAAACACATCAGCACACATGACAGGACCCAAGGCAGGCTGGCAGCTTCAAAAGATTGTCATCGCCTGGATAGCATAATAAGCTCTACTCAGTTTCACGATGCAGGAAATAATACTGTATGCAAGTACAGTATATATATATATTTTTAAAAACTGGCTCTTTTCCGTTGACTCTTTTTATTGGCGTATGAAATGTGACTCCCACAACACAGATGTCCACACGTATGCATATAACAAACATCACAAGTCATTGTCACATCACACTGACGGAAGTCAGTGAAGTGCCACGGTCCTCCTCCATCGTCGTCGTCGTCATTGTTATCGGTGCTTGCCGGTGTTGTTGAAGCGCCGATACAGGAAGCGGATTCTCTTGTCCATGTTGTGCTTGTCCTGAACCATCATCCTTTTGCCCACCATCATATTCTTCCGGATCAACCGCTGGAGCTCGTTGCCCCGGAAACCCCTCAGCCAGCAGGGGCCCACTATCATTTCCTTGGGGTGCGCCTTGAAATCCCCTGGGAGGCCCCCAAAAAACATAAATAATCAATCAATCAATCAATCAATCAATCAATCAATCACAGAGGCCCTCAAGACAGACGAACAATAAACCCTGATATTACCACTGCGCTTGTATTGATGAGGCTTTTTTTGCAAATGTAACAAAAAGCTCTTGCGTATATCGTGTCAGGATCAGTGATCACCTTATATTGACACTGACATTGATATTGGAGTGGGGTCCATATTTTATTCATTTATAAATGGAGAGATAATGGCTGCATGCGAATTACACCCAGTATGTCAATAATGGAACATGATGGTGACTATACATATCATTCTCCATTTCTTTGTGGGTGGGGGAAGGAGGTTGGCCACGGGCCAAGTCAACCACATGAAATTGTATGTCGACACGTCCAGTAGTCCTGAGGAAATGGGCCAACTGGCCAATGTGGGATTGCTGCCTGACTTGCAGTCTGGTACATACAATAGCAATGGAAATGTTTAAGAATGTGTGGGGGGGCCGGTGACATCAACACATATTTCAGAAAATGTCAAGATTTGATCGTGTCACCATCTTCATGTTTATATTCTGTAATGTAATGAACTGTCGTCACATAATTGTGTACGTTCTATACTATATTAGTATGTTACCATACAGATGGGTATTGTCCAGTGGCCATGATGAGAAAGTAAGTGACACAATTGCATGAAGATATGCATGTCTATAATCAATATGTACATATACATGTGTAGATATGTAGATATGCCAATATATTATTACTTTTTATAATTCATCATTTTATGTTATAATCATGCCCAGCTCATTATCAGGTTTATTTCATAAATATACCATACCAAAACGTGCTTTGATGCACTTTGCAATCATAACTTAGTGCAGTGTTTTGAATGGCCTCAGAAATATCACCCATCATGTATCTTAGTCCTACAAAGTACACAAATGTGACCAATCTTAATGTAAAAACAGTGGCAACAGTGGCAGCCTGCATTAGTGTATTAGTTAGTTTCACTGCAGTTAGTTTCACCATGACCCATTTTTGGGTCATGGTGTTACACTGCCATGGTTACCAAACGGCATACATTTACACATGAAACAGTTCCCATCCCACAAGCACCAAGCAGGAGTAGCAGGTGTCTTTAATGGCATTCACTAGGTTGTCGATGCTCACCTAGGATGCCTACGTTGTCATAAACTCCAAACATGGACCTCCGCTCTGTCCATCTGTCCACTGTCTTCAACGGCGGGACAATAGGCATCCTGAGTCTAACTCTCTGTACATCCCTATAGCACATCCCTGGAGGGAAAAACACACCATATTTGCACTGTTTTATACGTGTGCTCTGCTGAATATGCAGGCAAAGCACAATGTACTATTAATCATATTGTGGCGACCCGAGGATAGATCGCGTTCATGGTGGCCGGTCTATCTGATGGGCGCAAGGGATTATGGGTATTTCTTTATTAATATTTGAGTTGTTGTTTTAATCGGGTAAAAAATGTTTTGTTGTGTTTTGGGTCACATATTTATGTTCTGTGTTGTATACGTGTCCTCACTATGGATGGGATTTCTGTTGGAGGTGACACCCATGGTGAGGACACTGTTGTCATTAGTGACCCGTGTTAGAAACGGGCTGTTTGTTGATGTTGTCGTACGGTTGGGACAATAAACAGCAATTCCTGGAGTGCGGTGTATGGGACGCAGGATTGTAATAAAGAAAAATCACGTGACTCGCCATTCACTCCTTTAGAGCCGAGCTCGCCACAATATTAATTTGACTAAAGTACAGTAAAAGAAAAAGACAAAAAAAGGAAATGCACTGATACTTATCCATATGGGCGTTCATTAGGAGCTTGCTCAAAGGACACCTATTCCAATACCATGGCAGCCCTCTATGAAGACTATCCTAATAGCTAGAAGCCGAATATGCTTACTGTAACAGGACAGTTAAATTAAAACGTGATGAAGTTGATAGGATCATGAATTACTATCCCATGGATGATGTTAAAAACAAACTGCAGTTCTTACCAGTGGATATGCTTCTTGCTGGTTGAAGGAGAGATCCAGTGAGTTGACATACAGGCACGCTGTATTTCAGTAACCCTCCAAACAGAGACATGATGATTCGCCCTAAGAAGTTACATTAACAAATGAAAGCATATGTAACGACAGTGATTGTGTTAGTAGACGTAGGATAGTATATAGATATCTGATATATTACTGTATGCAACGCAGCCCTGTCATTTAAACATATTTACAATGACCCCTAATCGTGCGTTCACTGCGAACTGGCGTTACCGTAGCATAAAACCGGCAGTAAATAAGTGATAACGAAGTTACCAGAGTATTTTCAGCAACGCTGTGTCTGGGGAGTCGTTTGCTGTGCAATAAAAATCACAACGCGGTAAAGAAGTATTATTAAAAACATAACATGCTCGCTGTGGTCACTGCCATTTTACATCGTAGACCAGAATTCATAGCGCGCCTACCGTAACACTTTCAATGTAGCGCACGCAAAAAAAAAAACAATTGGATTGACGTAAATTGCAGTGTCGCAATGGCATGTTTTCACCGCAAGAGGAGCATACTGGATTATTCTATTTCCGCGTCCCAAATAATCATATAAAATCAACGACATAACAAGATACAAAAATGTTCACCTTTATTTCTTATGTAATATATTGTTTAACTGATTGTTGTTTAAAGATTTAAAGATTGTTAAAAAAAATCCGCTGATAGCCTTATTCAATTTCAAGTTCAAGTTCAAGTGACACACACACACACACACACACACACACACACACACACACACACAAACACAAACTACATGTCCGCTGCTTATGAGTCTTCTAGTCTGCCTTTGCTGCCTCCTCCGGCATAGCCTTCGGAGCGTTGGAGGCCTCACCCTTTGCCACCTTGGTAACCATGTAGGTGATGACCCCCACTGCCACCAGCAGAACTACCAGCACACACAGCCCAGTCCCCAGCACCTGAGCCACATCCAGGTGTTTGGGGCCTGGATGTGGCTGGGGAGGACCAGTGACAGAAAGGAGCACAGATGGACACAAAGGTTTGTGCGTGCATGTGTGGTCTAAGAAGTCATTTTAGCTCAGGTGTGCAGAACCCACTATAGGGTAGGTATTGGTCCAAAATACTTGAAAATACTTGAAAAGTGCAGTATATAAGGGCTCTACACTGCACATGAATACTAGATATAACATTCTGTTTCATGTCTTGAAAACATGGCTGTTAAATGAATGAATTGTTGGTTGCTGACTTCCACTTGTCTAGATAGGATATGTAGGGGTGTAAAAAATGGGCCTCAGCTGATTGTTACTCATCTCAATGCATATTTCCATGACTATGTCTACATGTCTATATATTTAACACACACACAAAACATTATACGCATGGGGAGCAGGGTAAGAATCATGCAAGTGAGGGCAAGATTTCAACATAGGCACAATTGTTTCTACTGAGGACATATTTAGCTGTGCTGACATTTTGTACATATTCCATTGAGTCAATCTTGAGTCAGAATTTGGAGCACTTATTCTGTCATTCATTGTACGAATTAAAAATAACTGTTTTGAATGTCCTCAACAGCAGCATTACACTAAAGATTCCCCCTAACGTTTCAAACTACCTGAATGGATTATTCCAGCCTCTACATGTCATTTATCAATGCTTAATTAGGCATAGATAGTCCTCACTTAAGATGAGCTCACACTAAGACTAAGAATTCATCTTAACGACTATGTCTTAATACTTACCTTTTATAACAACCAACTATAGGGGTTTAAAAACATCATTAAATGTAAATTCTTTACATTTACATTATTTACATACAAAATGCTACGAACATTTTATTTCTATAAAAATATGTATCGCTTGTATTTTATGCAAACCAGATTTACCAAGCATAAATAAATGAGATAGCAATCGTGAAAAATCTACAATTTGAAACAAAACATCCATTTATCCATTTATACAAAATACAGAATTTATTTTCGGTATAAATCCCCTTAGGAAAAAAATAATACATTATTTTTTGTGTTGCTGCATTTGAACATTATCACATGAGCCAACATTGACATAAAATAATTACATCGTGCAATTAAATATTAAATCATTAAAGTTGTTTCTTTAACTTCTCATTTTATTAGAATCTACCATGATAATTCATACACTGAACAATATGAATGCAACATACACAGACACACACACATTTAAAATGGCACCTGAAGTCCATCTAGTTCAGAAAACTGGAAGCTCACACCTGAATTACACCTGACTAATCTTTGAATCTGTGAGTCCTTTGATGTTCCAGGTGGTTAAGGTCCTGTTAATGTCCTCCAACATCCCTGTGTCTGTGCTGCTCTGATCGGTTGGCCCGAGATAATCCATGACCTCTTCATCGTCAAAGCACCAGCCAAGCCAGTCCACGTTCACCTCGTCCACAAAGATATTGCTGGACGACATAGGGAGAAAACAGAAGAAACAGCTGTTTTGATGTATAAAGTATGTACATGATGAACATACATATGTTTTCAACCATTTGTGGTAGTCTGCACTATCTGGACGATCGATGATTCATCCTTATACCTATAAACATCCCAACTACAAAACTATCCTTCCCCAAATCTGCGTTTTACATCCAACATATTGCTTCTTGGACCTAAACAAAGACCAATTCTACCTACCTTTAAAAGTACAAGTGGCATTACAGGTTAGGAATCATCCTCACCTGTACTTCTTGTCTTCTGCATCTCCATCGACCAGCTGTTCCCTCCATCCCTGACTGACTGTGGGCACTCTGCGTCTCAGTAGCTCCACCTCTGGTTCCCCATCGCCGGGCAACACAGACAGCGGGGTGGAGAACGAGGATGGAGAAGGCGGTGGGTGCAATGTGTTCATGTCATGCTCTTTCCCATTTTGCCCTCCTTCTCTACGGACTCTCACTTTGGCCCGTTCCAAGAGGCCCTCCACGGGGGACGTGTGTGTACGTGGGTGGGGCATGACCCCCAGTGATCGCTCATTAGCGTGAATGTCCGGTATTGAGGCACTCCTCTGTGCTCTCCCAGTTTTCCTCTTCTCCGAAATCTCCTGAGGAAACTCAGGCTCTGACAAAATCTCAGAGTCCGGAGACATGCGGTTTTCATACACGTTCCAAAACAACCCCGGGGTTGTCTTCAGAGAGCCCAGCTTGAGCACCCGGGGGCTTATGTTGTTGTTTGTGTCGTTCTGTTTCAAGTTTACCTGGAGTTTATAATTAGAGTCTGAGTCTGAGTTGGATGACGAGTTGGTGTGGGCAGGTCCTTCAGGAACCTGCCCATGGGTCTGAGTGGTGTTGGCCTGGTGATTATTAGGCCTTCTTCTGCGTAACTTGGGGGACTTTAACTTTCTGGGGAACCTCCCTGCATCTTGAAAAGCCTCGCCCTCTGTGGACATGCCAAGGCGGGGGTCCTTCCATATTTTATGCTCAACTAACTGGACATTGTAGCCAGTCTTGGGCCTTTTTGTCACGCCAATGGGTAACGATGGTGCAGCTAACATTGAGTCAGAAGAGGTGATCATTTTTCTCTCTTTGGGAGGAGAGGCCGGCTCAGCCGTCGGGTAGTCTACCTCAGGGTATTTACCCAGGAAGAGATTCTGTCCCTCTTTGGGTTTGCTTCTCAAAAGATCTGCAGTGTTTTGATCCCGCAAACCAGCGGCCTCGTGGGACGCAGAGGGCTTGGTGTGATTCCATGTGGCCTTTTGCTCCTTTGACCCTTGGAGTTCTACCTCCACCTCTTCCTCCACCCTTTTCACCTGCATTTCAATCCATTCAGCAGACTTGATTTCCACCGTTTTCCCGGGGTATCTGCTGTACAAACACTTTCTGGGAGGCTCTTTTGATTTGAATCCAGGAGTAGGCATTGTGGCATTGTTGAATGGTTGAATTGCCAGATCGATTGGTGAGGATTTTAACAAACCATTTCCCGTTTGGAGGACAATTGGTTCCGCGGGAAGTTTATCCACAAAGGTGCCGTCTGCTGATTGCTCAACAGGTTCTTTGATAGTCGCCATGGTTTCATCTCTGGTCTCCACAAAGGGCTTGGTGTCAAACGGTTGGATTCTCTGGCTGTCCAACTGTCGGCTGGCTTCAGCCTCTCTGAGGGTCTTCAGTGTGTCCTGTGGAAAAAGCACAAGATACACAGTGGGTCTAACCCACCACACACAAACACACACACAATCATGTATAAAACCTATATAACCCTAGGGTGGTGCTGACCTTTGCCTGTTGAATGGTGGAGACCCATGTGGAGCAGCTCTCTACAGTGGTCGTCACAAATATGTAGACGTTCACAGCACAGCCAAGCTCACTTCCCTCCGCAAGGAGAAATGAGTCTGGGCCAAGGAGCAGAAGATTGTGCAGATATTTCACATGCCATCTGGTCAACAGTTTATATAATAATAATAATAATAATAATAATAATAATAATAATAATAATAATAATAATAATAATAATAATAATAACTATATTTATATAGCACAATTCATGCATAAGATGCAGCACAAAGTGCTTAACAATAGAGCAGATAATCATAACATTTATGGAATAAAATTTAGTTAAAACAGCAGGATAAGATGAGATAAAACAACCATCAGGTAAAAAACACTTCAGGAGAAAGCAATGGTAAAAAGATGTGTCTTAAGATTTGGCTTTAAAGTGTCAACACATGCAACACCCCCAAGACCCTCAGGCAGACTGTTCCAGAGTTTTGGGGCATAGTTATATCAAAGGCATATAATCTGTTCTATCATTGGTGGGCACACAAGCAAGCAAGCAAGAGTGGTACCCCTAACACCACACACACTGTGGGTGGGCTAACTGGGCCAAGTGAGGCCAATTAAGCCAGCCAGCCACCAAACAAACTATCACATTCACTATCCGTTACAATTATAGAGACAATTATGCCATCCGTCCACAATTGCAGGGAAAGCCCTTTATGATTGCTAGCTATGAATACAGCCCTGGCATTACGTACAGCCGTCTTTAAGCGCCAAACAGGAAGTGCTGTCCAAAGCCAGGGGAGGACAGACAACCTTCAGCCTCTCCGCCTTCTTCTGGACTTTGGTCACGAGCAGCACATCCGAGAACAGCAGTACCACAAGCTCCAGCTGCACGAGAGAAAGATGCCCTCATCAGCGCCTTGATTGTTGTTGTTGAGAAGAGCCATGCCCTCCCCAGCTCCACCACACCTCCATAGGAACCCGCTGCGCTCACCTTGCTGTCTTTCCTTCCACGCATCTTCAGGTTCTCCTCCAGCAGAAGCTTCCGCACCACATGGGGCCCGACCCCCGCCACCCGACGTGTCAAATCAAAGCGACAGATCTCCCGGACGTGCTGGAAAACGTCCGTCGTGGACAGATTACAATCGCCAGAGTCCACAGGGATACATTAATATGTGCGTTGGATTTATTAACAAGCTTGACAAGCTTGATTCACTTTTCAGTTACAACTGGTAAGTCTTATGGAATCTAATTTACCTTGTCGATTTCCTCATTTATACCCGGTATTTCATATCCCTCTATTCTCTGGGCAGAGATGAAAAGTGCTAACTTTTCATCCATGTACCTCAAGTAGTCATTGATGGTCTCCAGAAAACCATTTACACTTGACAGCTGGGGAGTAGGGACAGAAGAAACAAAATGACCATCAGTGGTCAGAGAGACTTTTGAGCTAGGCTTTTGAATCGGGATCAGTTTTTATTCATCATATTGATGTTTCCTTTAAGGCCACCGTGGAAGAGTGTTGAAACAGTAAGAGGTAACAACATCTTTCCTCCACCACAGGTGGGAATTGAACCAAGACACACAGTATCGCCCAATTGGTTCCCAGCACTGGCAGGCAGAGCCACCGTGCCGCCCCCACATGTATTTGCAGTACATTTGGGAGGTTCTCACCATGCCCCTGATGGTCTGCTGTATGTCGGGGTCCAGCGTGTTCTTGAGTACAGCCTTGAGCAGCAGGGGGTACTTGGTGATCCTCTGGTGGGGCTTGGCCTGCATGTCCCCCAAACGCATGCGGCCACACTGAGGGTGGGTCTCCACCCACTGCACGCACACACACACACACACACGACCAAATAATGAAAGTGAAAGTTGCGAATGGAAACATTCTTCGTTTTCTGATGGCAATTAATTGAGAAGCACGACAGTTGACCCGTTGATCTGGGCAGGGGAGTACTATCAGCGTTTAAATGTGTGTCATAGATCATGTTTTTTGATATTGACTTGACAGTCAATTGACAATCTGAGTCACTAAGGGAATGCCCGTCATGTGATGATGTAAGAAAAGAGATGGATGACTCAGCCACTCCTTCTGAATAATCTGGGCCAGTGCGAGTCAGAGCATAAACTGATGTGGTTATAATGACTGTCTTTTTGAGTTATGAATATTCATTACTCATACCCACACAAATATGATATGATTGCTACTACTTTTGCACTTCTGGTTGGATGCTAACTGCATTTTGTTGTACTCTGTGCATGCGTACTCTGTGCAATGACAATAAAGTTGAATCTAATCTAATCTAATATGTCATAGACATTTGAGGAGTGAAGTGAGAGTGTGCGTGTGTGCGTGTGCGCCATGTACCTTTAGGTAAACAAGAAAATAAGGGTTGCTTTCCATTTGTCGGCGTGCAAACTCCAGAGTGTCCTCCTGCTCAAAGCAGTACGACAGGTAGCTGGCGAAGCGCTCTCTAAACTGAGAGGAAAAGAGAAATGAACGATGGAAAGAACGAAGGAACAAATTAAATAAGCAAAGATAGAAGGATGGAAAGAAAGAACAATAATGAAAGATAGTCGAATTGAGATCATGAATAAACAATTACATATGTAAACATCAAAGAAAAGGTGTTGTTGATGGGGGAGTCTGTGTATAGGAGTTTGCCAGACAGAATGTGATTACCTGCAGGCAGCCTGCTTCTAAACACCTGGGGTCAAAGGGCGTCCCTGTCCTTCGCACTTCCTGTAACATGGGGTAGATCACTTCCTGCCAGAACTGCTGGTGAGCGTTGAGGACTAAGGGGAGGTTGGAGAAGAGCAACCTGGGTGTGATCTGGGGTGAGAGAAAGAAAACGTGAAACTGAGTGATTGTGCAGATCGTTCACATCTCTTTGTCAAGTGAATGCTGTCAGCGGTAAACACCGATGCCTCGACATACAAATCACACTGACCTCCAGCAGGAATCCATGCAGGTGTAGGTTCACAAGGGCAGCGATAACCAACTGTAAGACATCACACAGACCTACATCAAAATGTGACCATGGCACACGGTACATTTCCATATATTTTGGAATTTATTTGTGAAGACTTATAGCATATAAATCAGGGTTGATTTTAGAATAATCTTGCTCATTTGGATACTCCGATCCTCACGTCATTGATGATGAGCAGCTTGTTGATGTAGGTGAGCTCCGTGTGAACAAACTCCCACAGCGCCTCCTGCTGGTGTCTCTGGAACTTTGACATGGTCTGAATTACAAGGTTATGAATTAGAACATACGACGACTATGTAGGGCATATAATATACTCAACCTCCCTGAAGACACACACCCACATTACATACAGTAGACACACACACACACACACACACACACACACACACACACACACACAGCCAGGGCGGCATGTGCAACCTGGACAGTATGTAGGGCAAAGCAGAGGATGTGCAGGGGAGCTACCGAGTGAGAGAGCACGATATCGGTCCAGCTGGTCTCCAGCGTGGTTCCCGCCTGTCCGTGCTCCTCCCAGACCCAGCTCAGGTCCGCAGGCACAGGGTAGGCCTCTAGGGCCTGCTTCAGCACCTCCACCTGCACTCGGTCCTGCAGGGAGGAGGTAGGAAAAGCGAGAGATGGGGGGGAAACGGATCTATTTAGGGACTTTTACACTTGAAATCTAGGAAATACGGTCATTTGGTTATCTGAGCACCCGTGAGTGAGATTTCCCGGATATGATTGTCACAGAACATAGTTTCTCTTTATGTGGGTAGAAGAGACTGCATATCTACATGTCTCTTGTCTCACGTGTCTGTCTGTGTTTCTGTGTTGTCTGTCTGTTTGTATGAGTGTGAGTGTTTGACTGTGTGTATAGGGGGCAGGTGTACCTCAGGGGTGGCGTTCTTGTCAGACATGGCCTGGCCTAAGAGGGCCTGCTTCAGGACAGCTCGGGGCTTGGCAGCCACAGACGTTCCCTTATTCACGGTCGCAAAGTCAGTCACGACCTTCTGCTTGGTCCGTCTCTGGAAGACACGTGGTGAGCCAGTCAATATATCCAGTAAATCTACTGGGAGATGCACTCTATAAGGCATCCCAAAATTCCCCACTCCGGGATGAATAAATGAATAGATGCATCTTATCTTAAGTAAAGGGAAACATTAGGGCCTGGCACAGGCCAGTATTCCAACACATATCTTGTATATTTATATTTAGGATCCAATTAATTAAATAAATGTCACCCTTGGGCCCGAGGTAGTAATGAGTGAATTCAAGAGGAAATCCTCACATAGCCCATGGTGTGGAACTTCTGCTTGGCGTCTGCTGGCCCCTGGTGGACGACGAGGGTCTCTGCGGTGGAGGGGAACCCGTCGACGGCGTCTGTCTCAGCGGTCTCCGGATCTTTGTGCCCTCCTCCCCTGTCGTCCCGCTGCTCCGCCGCCTCATCCACAGCCGGTCCGCCGCCCTCGCCATTGTTTACGTGTGTTGCTTTGGAGGAAAGACTGCCGCCACGAACACACATACACACACGCACGTTACGAGCACGCACACACACAGGGCAACTGATTAACTCACGGGGAAAAGAAAAAGGTGTTAAAAGAGCAAAGAGCAGAACAAGTTTGTTTCCGGCGAAATGTCATTGTGTATACACGACAGTGAATGGGCTGCTATAATGATATATGATTACAGTGATTTTTGTAATCCATAGAGTGAAGGCAGGTTAAATGCGTTCACGTGTAAAAGACAACCGTATGTTTTTGATTGGCAGTCCGTGAAAGAACCACAAGAAAAAAAGGGGGGGGGGGGG
>OMOU01031865.1:1218-12482 GCA_900312585.1 Malacocephalus occidentalis
GGTGTTGGGGGAGGTGCAGCCGGCCAGAACAGAAGCCCCCGCATGCCACCGTAGGGGAAGAGGGGTTACGCCCCCCCCTGGAATAAAGATGAGCCCGCCCAGTTCTTATAGGGGTTGTCGTAAAAAAATAAATAAAAAAGGAAAAATTAATAGATGAAATAAATAATCACATTTACACTGAGAGTGGGATTAAACAGTCCCATTAGTCAGTCAAGTGCGTCCTGGCAGCGATGGTAACTATAAATGAATGTTTTTAATTTCCTGCTCTTGCGTCAAGCTCCTGCCTCTTTTGCTTAGCAAGCATCCTGGGCTGACGGCCGCTCTAATACACTGTGATAAATGAGGAGCTGTGGCAGGGCCATGCACTCACTCACACACACACACACACACAGTCACGTAGACACGCACACACACACACGCACACACACACACGCAGACACACACACTCTCACTCACACACGCACACACACGCGCACACACGCGCACACACACACACACACACGCACGCACACACGCACGCACACACGCACGCGCACACACGCACGCGCACACACGCACACGCGCACACACAGATTATAATGAATCCACAGCCTTGTGTGGCTTGCTGTAGCAGGTCGGCAATACAAGCACCTGGAAACACGCAACGGAATATTCTAGCCCCATTAGGTGATGTTGAACAATGTGTTACTGTTGTCATTTGTTTTTCCGGGGTGGATTCCCATTGAATATATATATACAGTATCTCACAAAAGTGAGTACACCCCTCCCATTTCTGCAAATATTTAATTATATCTTCTCATGGGACAACACTTAAGAAATGACACTTTGATACAATGTAAAGTAGTCAGTGTACAGCTTGTATAACAGTGTAAACTTACTGTCCCCTCAAAATAACTCAACACACAGCCATTAATGTCTAAACCGCTGGCAACAAAAGTGAGTACACCCGTAAGTGAAAATGTCCAAATTGGGCCCAATTAGCCATTTTCCCTCCCCAGTGTCATGTGACTTGTTAGTGTTACAAGGTCTCAGGTGTGAATGGGGAGCAGGTGTGTTAAATTTGGTGTTATCGCTCTAACACTCTCTCATACTGGTCACAGGAAGTTCAACATGGCACCTCATGGCAAAGAACTCTCTGAGGATCTGAAAATAAAATTGTTGCTCTACATAAAGATGGCCTCGGCTATAAGAAGATTGTCAACACCCTGAAACTGAGCTGCAGCACGGTGTCCAAGACCATATAGCGGTTTAACAGGGCAGGTTCCACTCAGAACAGGCATCGCCATGGTCGACCAAAGAAGTTGAGTGCATGTGCTCAGCGTCATATCCAGAGGTTGTCTTTGGAAAATAGACGTATGAGTGCTGCCAGCATTGCTGCAGAGGTTGAAGGGGTGGGGGGTCAGCCTGTCAGTGCTCAGACCATACCCCGCACACTGCATCAAATTGGTCTGCATGGCTGTCGTCCCAGAAGGAAGCCTCTTCTAAAGATGGTGCACAAGAAAGCCCACAAACAGTTTGCTGAAGACAAGCAGACTAAGGACATGGATTACTGGAACCATGTCCTGTGGTCTGATGAACTTATTATCAAGATAAACTTATTTGGTTCAGATGGTGTCAAGCATGTGTGGCGGCAACCAGGTGAGGAGTACAAAGACAAGTATGTCTTGCCTACAGTCAAGCATGGTGGTGGGAGTGTCATGGTCTGGGGCTGCATGAGTACTGCCAGCACTGAGGAGCTACAGTTCATTGAGGGAACCATGAATGCCAACATGTACTGTGACATAATGAAGCAGAGCATGATCCCCTGCCTTCGGAAACTGGGCCGCAGGGCAGTATTCCAACATGATAACGATACCCAAACACACCTCCAAGACGACCACTGCCTTGCTAAAGAAGCTGAGGGTAAAGGTGATTGAATGGTCAAGCATGTCTCCAGACCTAAACCCTATTGAGCATCTGTGGGGCATCCTCAAACGGAAGGTGGAGGAACGCAAGGTCTCTTAACATCCACCAGCTTTGTGATGTCGTCATGGAGGAGTGGAAGAAAATTCCAGTGGCAACCTGTGAAGCTCTGGTGAACTCCATGCCCAAGAGGGTTAAGGCAGTGCTGGAAAGTAATGGTGGCCACACAAGATATTGACACTTTGGGCACAATTTGGACATTTTCACTGAGGGGTGTACTCACTTTTCTTGCCAGCGGTTTAGACATTAATGGCTGTGTGTTGAGTTATTTTGAGGGGACAGCAAATTTACCCTGTTATACAAGCTGTACACCGACTACTTTACATTGTATCAAAGTGTCATTTCTTAAGTGTTGTCCCATGAAAAGATATAATTAAATATTTGCAGAAATGGGAGGGGTGTACTCATTTTGTGAGATACTGTATATCTAAAATATTTGTAGGCATGAGTTCAACTTGGTGTGCATCAGGAGTCAAACAACCCAACTGCTAGACTCCATTCGACCCAGACAGAACTACAGACGACAACAAATTTGTCCCATGCCACTCAGAAATGTATAATTGGCGGCACTGCAGCCACTTGAGTCATATTCTGTTATATTTTGGTCAAACAGTTGGCAGAATATGTTTGATTATTTATTAATCTCTGTGAACCACACTGGCGGCATTTCTTTCTCCATCTCTGGCGTGGTAGGCCTATATATGACAGCTCTCTCCGGTTCAGGTTATAGGATAGGTCATCATTGATGGCCACAAAACATTCTGAATAATGAATATGCGTATTGACATGGGTTTTCATTTAGAAAAATGCCTTTATGTCCATTTAAAAAACTGTATGAACTTTAAATGGTGCGTTCCATTTGTATTCGGTTGGAAGTTTCAGCAGGAACGCGGCCTGAAGTCGGATGAATCTCACAACCCTGACTTCGAAAATCCAAGATGGCTGCTTGTATGTGCAAAAATACCCCGTAATACGCTGTTATCAACTGGTATTGCTAACAATGGCTCACCTGGCTAGAGCAAACCCAAGCACAAGTTTTCCTGAAGGTGTCTGACTTGTAACTGGAACACGGTCAACTCGGTTGTTGTCATTCCCAGCTCTGACTTCCAACGTAAATGGAACGCAGCATAAAACCACCCACATACAACACAAACACAAAGCAAACATACGGTGTTGACCAGGTCCAGTTGTTCACAGTAGCGCTGCTCCGTCTGCACCAGCTCTCGGGCCACACGGCTCCTCTTGCGGCCCCAGCGGTCCCTCTGCTCCTGGATGACCTCGGAGGAAGTCATCGCACCTGGGCTGAAACTCATGGGTCCTGGGAGGATGACGGCAAAGACAACGACAGAGACGAGTCCAAAGCCCGAGGCTGTGATGGTGTTGATAGAGAAGATATACAGTACATATATAGATTCAAGAACTGTATTTGTCACATACACATGCAGGATATGCAGTGAAATTAAAAGTGTCAGTGTCAGTGTTCTCAGCGGAATGTGCAAAAGAATATGAATTGGAGGGATCAGAATCAAAATATTGACAATAGTTACAGTAAAAAAGGCCAGCAGGAATGAGATATAAATATATTCTCATTCCTGATATACAACAGAGGGGAGGAACAGGGGGAAGGGGGGGTTAGAACTGAAATTACAATTTTG
Source organism: Malacocephalus occidentalis (assembly GCA_900312585.1). Taxonomy (NCBI): domain Eukaryota; kingdom Metazoa; phylum Chordata; class Actinopteri; order Gadiformes; family Macrouridae; genus Malacocephalus; species Malacocephalus occidentalis. Next base: position 4,836 of record OMOU01031865.1, read on the forward strand.
TATGGCTGAATGATATGGTCAAAAATAAAAACATTGTGAGCAAATGGTCTCCTGCCACAAATCAATCAGTTCTAATGTGAAAATATCAAACTGAGGGTTAGTTACAACAGCTCCTTTGGGATGACAAATAACAAAAAAAAATCGGTCGGTTGCACAGAATCTCAAATCATCCGTTTATGTACGTATTGTATAATATATATTCAATAATTACATAAACACACACACGTTTTAGTCACAGGATCACTCCTTTGTCCTTCTCCTTATGCACTCAAAATAACCTAATATATAACACACAGCTGTCCCCTTTTCAGTTTAACGTTTTTGTTTTTTTTATTAGCCGCCCAGAGCTGCTCTCATTCAAACTATGGGAAGCTTTTCGGAGCTGAGTGTGAATGTGGAGGATTTGTGGGATCAGGGATCATAGGCAGAGCTTAAATCTATCTATCTAAAAGTTTAAAAGACGACCTGTCATAAATTAAAACAAAGAACGTGACGTGCGTGGATTTCCTGAGAAGTGAAAAGTTAGCCACTTTTTCTCCAACATAGGCGTATAAAGTTTCCATGTTTTGAAATGTTCATTGGACATGGAAGCTGTGCGTTTTAAATCAGGGCAGAAAAGTTGCCCGTTGTGAAATTATTGAGACTGACGACAACTTGACGTGTTTCTCTCTCCCCCATCATCCGAAATGGACTGTCTGCGATGGACCAGATAGTTGGTGGACTTAACAGATGCCGATTTGCGTCAAGCAGTTCAATATCTCAGAAAACAGACTGGATGGCTACACTGCGTAACACTGGCTGAGTGACAACAAGACGCTTGGTTTGTCATCCAAAAACGAGGCGTATAACTGTAAATACAGAAATCAAATGTAAAAGCAAAGTAGTCACTATCTCGTCACCATCTGTGAGTCACACTCACAATTCTCAGCCTCCGTAATTAAGTTGAATATATCTCAAACAGTTCATGGTTGGATTCATCATAACACGTATTAACGTTTTGCGCAACATTCCCTTCCAACGATAAGCTGATATAAAGGAGTGGACTATTAATTCATGAACATAACTTTTATATACATTAGTTTGTTTGTTTGTCTGATATAGTTAGTTAACGTAAAACCCCACCTTATGTCAACGTCTTCTTTTCAAAATGTTAGCCAGAGCGCTCTTTTTGTTTGAGTATCGTTCTTCCGGGTGTACATGCAAGGTGATTGGTTCCTGTCGACAGGCATCACCCGAACGTCAAAGACTCAGCCAGCACTCCGTGTGCGTGTGCGTGCGTGCGTGTGTGTGCGTGTGCGTGTGCTTGTGCTACTCTTGAAACCATATAGCCCTATTCATTTGCATGACCTTGCTTTTCAATATGCGTCCCTACTGCTGGGGATTAATTCACTTGGCAATGTATCGTTAAAGTAAAATGCATCAAAGCATTTTCTTGGTATACATCGTCATCTTTAAAACCCACACCCCAGACACCGAAACAGTCGAACAATAATAATAATAACTTGCAAGCTGAAATGTTTTTTATGAGCTTCTAAAGATATCTGCATCTGTCTACTGCACTCCTCCAACTGTAGCTGTACATTTTGTTGACGCTGTCGCCAGAGTAGAAGTGAGAACACTGACCCCTAGTGTCAACAGAGGTGTTCCGACTAACATGACTAAATCCACCATGCCATGTTAGTCCTTTTCGGTTGATTGTCGGCTTCCAATGTATGGCATAGCAATATCTGCTTTTTTTGGATTCTTCATTTCGACACTATTTAATACTAGTTAGTTTGGTTCTCTCTGTGTAACCAACATTTTCTCCAACATTACACACACACACAAGTACACACACTGTAAGCAACATCTTTACAGGTGTCACCGGTTTATGCAGAAGCAATATTTGTTGGCAATGTATCAGAGAAGAATTAATTACATCTGCTGGCTGTATTTTTCCATGAACAGCAGTTGGACTGTGGTTATAACCACCACCTCATCCCAGGTAATATGGGAGAAACACAGAAAGTGAAGCAAAACACTGCAAATTGCTGAACAGATAAACTGCATCTTTAATGAGAAGTTCATTAAAATGTATGAAGATATTGGCGGGTCAGGCCTTTATTGTTTGGAATTTTATTGTGTTTCCACTACATTTGATATTATAATAATTGGCCCCATAACAGACCTGTGCAAATTAGGCCGATTTTTGCCTCCAGGCTATGTAAGCATGAGCAAGCATTGGAGTGGAGACAAAGAGTCCTTTTTTTGTTAACCCGAGGAAAGAAAGAAAAAGCATAAGCGTCAATAATCTACACAACCAAAGCTAGCCTCCCAAGGTTTTCCTTCGCCCTGCAGTGGGTTCTTCATACCAGCTATCGCCAGAGGACCTATGATTGACCTGTGACCTCTGGAAAACTTCCCCAGATGAAAGAATGGGATGCTTTTGTAATTCGACTTTTTGAGGGCCTGTCCAGTAGAGCATGGGGTTCCATGGCATGAATTATTCAACCACTACCTTTGGTTTTGAAGTTGTCATTTGAAAAACCCAAGGGTTGCAAGCCATGTTTATTTTCAAGTAATAAAAAACAAATCACAAAACAAACATGTGTGTCACAACAACACACAGACCAACATCCCTTTAGCCCGTAAAGGGGGAAATTTGTGATGTCAAACAAACTTGTTTTTAACCGAATGCTGCCACTTTGAATAAGATAAAGTGGCTGTTGATGTGGAATGCAATTATCTACCTGTGTTAAAGGGGAAGGTGGTGGTAGGGTTGGGGGGGGGACAAGGCCTTCATTTGTGTTTTAAATGCTTCAGTTCCAGCTCTTCGGCGAAACTCTGGAGTTGTCATTGACAATGTAATTATTTCGTCAAGGGATGGCACTCGAACATGGAGCTTCAAGGGTCCACATAAGTATGCAATTGTATTAGTTCGCTAAATTGGTTAAAAAGAGAGAAAAAAGAAAGAAAGATGTGTTTGGAAGACTTTTTTGTGTGTTGTCAGACTGTGTTTGCTGTCGTAAGAAAGGGTCACGTCTACTCATGTGTAATGAACGGTTCTGCCTGATAGGAAATTGCAAACAAATGTTGAAAGCATTTTTCTGGGTAGGGGTAGGAGTTGGGGTGGGGACTTCATTAGAGAGAAACGTCTGTTTGGTTTTGGGAAAAAAGATGTACAAACAGATACACAAAACTCAAGTGTCAGTCATATTGTTTAAGCACTGTCAACAGCAATGTATTTTGTAAATACTGTAAAATCCTCTGTGGTCTTTGCAGGTAATGATAAACTGTCATACCTGCAATTATTAAAAGCCAGTGGATGACAGGGTTTCCTTTAAACATGTCAATGAGGTTCTCGCCTAATTGGAGGTCTGGGGACACTATCTTGCAGAAAAGCCGTTGCTCAGCCATCAAGCTTTAAAAATTGGGCTGTTATTGAATTTCATATGAAACCCTCAAAGCCTGGGGGAACGGGGCTGTTTAGTCACTGGCCAGACACCTGACATTGTTTTGAGTTATACAATTATTGTAAATTGTATATCCCTCTCGTGTCTCCCTAGTGAGTCTATAGGTACAGTATGTTCAACATAAAAATCTGTCTTATTAAAAGTCGATACTGGTCTTGTTTATATATATTAGATCTAGAGTAATGTGAAGGCCTAGGTCGCCAGTGAGGTCAAATGTATGTATCCATGGACGTCATGGACCTTAGGGAATGGACTCCCAAGTCAAAGTCAGGTTATTTCCACATGACAACCATAGCTTACTCGGAACAAACAAATAGCAGACATATTTTCACCACTTCCCCCTATTTTTAGATCGCTTTTATCTCCTCATAATTGGTCTATTCTCAAGAGGTTTTTTCTTCTTCTTTTATTTCAAAGCAAATCCCTTTTATTCTCATGCAAATAGGTTTGAGAGTGGGCCCTCGATGCATGTTTTCTTCCAAAGGTTTATTAGCACGACGTAGCTTCTCATGTGTCTGTCATAGGACTTTCTGTAGGACTTTTTTTCTCCCCACTACACTTCCATGTTCTATTTGTGTCTATGAAATCAGTTCTTACACTGCTTTGTCTCTCTGAAGAACATCTTGTGAAGAGGGGAATTAGACATTCAAGTCTTTATGGTTCCTTGTTCAAGTGATAATGGAGTACAGCTGATAGCGTAACGATATCTCAAACATCACCTGTCCTTTCGGGAAAACAAAGATTGTTCATGTCTGTCTATTATAGCTCAGCATCTGTTTGTATAATCACTGATTGTCCAAATATATCATGAAGGGACTTTCAAAGTAAGAGTCATTACTGTAATTTACTCTTGTAATGTCTCCTTTGCCTCTTGGGATTTATAAAAAAGATTGTCCCCAATGAGTTGTGACATTTGGCCAATCATGGATTGGCCACATTGTGTTCTTTTGTCCAGAGTGTTCTGCAGCGCTTCCTAGAGAACTCTCTGTTTGTCAAAGCCGTTAATTCCATGTTTCGTCTGTAGCGTTTTTGGGATATATTGTTTCGCAAAGGAACATCCAAATAGGCCCAGCGAAGGTGTCTGCTATCACCTCCTGGCCCATTCCCGAACCCTAGCGGTTGCTGGGGTTCGCCAAATTTGTATCACCGGTTCATCCGGGTTTACAGCACCATTGTCGCCCCGCTTACAGCCCTCATATCCTCAAAGGGGTCGTTCGAGCGGACTCCTGCTGCTGAGGGGGCTTTCCATACCCTCAAGACCCGGTTCACCTCAGCCTCCAACCTCCAGTTCTCCGATCTCGACCATCAGTTTGTCATGGAGGTGGATGCCTCTGACATAGGGGTAGGGGCTGTGCTGTCCCAGAGGGCAGCCGAGGACCAGAAGTTCCACCCCTGTGCCTTCTTTTCCTGGTGACTGACCCCCGCAGAAAGGAACTATGACATTGGCAATCAAGAACTGTTAGCCATCAAGTTAGCTGGAGGACTGGCAGGGCTGGTTAGAAGGGACAAATCTGACTTTCTTGGTCTGGAGCGACCATTCAAATCTGGAGTATATTAGTACAGCCGATATGCTGAACTCCAGGCCGGCCCATTGGTCCCTGTTTTTCGACTTCCACCTCGCCTATCGACCAGTTTCACGCAATGACAAGCCGGACGCTCTGTTGCACCAGTTCCTGGGAAAAGAGGACTTACCCTCCGGGTCAGTAACCATCCTCCCAGCATCCTGCAGGGTTGTCACGCTCACCTAAAGGGTGAGGCCGCCCGTACCCTCATATAAAGGGTACGGGCTGCCATCTCAGATCCAACGGCCTTCTTTGGGCCCACACCTCAAAGCTGACCTGCCATCTGGGAATCCAGAGAACACGGGACGTCCTGGGATGGCGGTTCTGGTGGGTTCCCCTTGAGGAAGACACCCGGGAGTTTGTGAATGCCTGCCCCACATGTAATCAGCACAAACCCTGGCATCAGGCTGCCGCCGGTCTCCTTCGGTTGCTGCATGTGCTTTCCCGTCTCTGGTCCCCCATCTCTTTGGATTTGTCAGGTCTTCCCCCATGAAAGGGTAACACAGTCGTCCGCACCATCGTGGATCGGTTCAGTTAGATGGGACACTTCTTGGCCCTTCCCACACTCCCTTCTGCGTAGGAGACAGCAAACACTGTATTGGTTCACGTGTTTCAGCTACATGGCGTCCCGGTGAATGTGGTGTCTGACCGGGGTCCGCAGTTCACCTCCATCTTCTGGAGAGAGTTCTGCGCCCAGCTTGGGGCCACAGTCAGCCTGTCCTCCGGGTTCCACCCCCAGTCCAACAGGCAGACAGAGTGGGTAAACTAGGAGATGGAGACCATGTTTCATTGTATTGTCTCCCGGAACCCGGCCACCTGGGCTCAACAGTTGCTATGGGTTGAGTACGCCCATAACACCCTGACCAGTTCCACCACCGGGCGCTCTCCTTTCCAATGTGCTTAAGGGTATCAACCAGCTCTCTTCCCAGCCCTGGAGGGAGAGGTTTCCTGCCCGTCCGTCCAGGTATTCGTCCGCCACCGTCGTCGAACCAGGGCCCAGGCCCAGGCTGCCATTCTCCGCTCAGCCGAACGATACTCCACCTCGGCCAACTGACACCGCACGAGGTGTACGGATTACCTGGCCTATTTAAGCTCTACCTTTCCACTCACCCTCTGCCAGATTGTATGTTCGCTATGCACGCAGGACTCTCCAGCATTTACCTGATTGATTACCTGTTGCCGAACCCTTCCTGTCCCCGACTACCTGATCCTCATCGGTACCTCCGCCACACCGGCTGCCTGTCCACGCCTAATCCACATTCCCCAACCTTGCCCAGAGTGCTAGTGGATTCTCATCGGTGTGTTGAACTGGTGTGTTGCCGCAAAGTTGGTCTCCAAATAAATATCCGATTGGGAACGGATCTCGTATGATTGTACTGTGTTTGGGTCCAAGCCACACTCGTGACCCATGGTGTGTGTGTGTGTTTTGATGGTGTGTTGTTTCTGCGTGTGTTTTTATGTTTATGTCACAATTATTTATCTATTGTTATTTTATATAGTTGGGAAGCCTGTTCGTTTACCTTTACAATGATGTCCAACTGGTAAGGATAATTTGTGGAATGAGCAGCACAGCTGATTATGTGGGTAGCACCTCAGTTTTGAATCTTGTTTTCTGTTGTTTGGTGGATTGGATGTTTGAAGTATCTATCAGTAACAAGGAGCAACCAAGAAATATTGGCAATTTTACAGTCACAACAGTCACATCAGCCTGGCACCGCCTCCTCATGCTGGTCGCCAACCTGGTCACATGTTGTGGGATGGCATTCCATTCCTCAAACAGGAGTCGTCGCAGCTCTACCAGCGTGGTCGTGTTGGTCAATCTAGCACACACTCAATTGTTTCTCTCCAACTGGTATGGTAGGAAAGGGAATGGAATAAATGACAATAGTGATTTAACTATAAAAAAAGCATTAGGTAATTGTGGAAATGCTTGGTGTGTGTCATTGGTGGCTGGCTTAATTGGCCTCACCTGGACCAGTTAGTCTGGGGGGGGGGTGCCTGCTAGCCTGTGGTGCATTGGCTAACCACAGGTTAAGTCAGCCACCAGCACACACACTAAGGAGAGCTCTAGAATGCTAGCTAGCAACCATGCCATCTGCTCCATACCATTTGTCTTCACCTTCAACTATACAATAAACCGGACTTCAAACACCACAACCAGCCTGTTTCCTTGGAGGAGCCCTGAACTAAAGCCACGTATGTGGCATTATAGTAGGAGGAACTATGCTAAATTGGCGCCCAATGCGGGGCCCTCCAGAAAAAGGGTCACACGGCCACCTCCCAGCACTACCTCTTCCCTGATGGCAGCGTTGAATGTCGGTGGGGCCAGCAGAGGACAGGGGATCGACCGCTAGGCACAACAAAATGTTGCTGGCAGCCCCTGCACTCAGCCTCGAGTGGCCCGAAGACCGCGCCATGACTCTGCCAGACAGCCTGGGGACTCCCACACCCAGAGACACCTCTGCCAGTCAAGCCAGCAGCCCCGACCTCCGCTTTCCAGGGAGGAGGGTGCACAGGGACACTGGGGAAGAGTGCGGGGACAGTGGGGTTGGGGCTTTATTTAATGCGTTTTGTAGGTATGGTAACCCTGTCCAAAAGAGTCCAATTTTGTTTTGCTATTTGTTTGTGGGGGG
>OMOU01032037.1:11623-25507 GCA_900312585.1 Malacocephalus occidentalis
CGAGATCCGGGGATGACAAGTTACCACTCAGGAGACAATATATACAACAATCTTCAAATAAAACCCGGAACGTAAGCCTTCACAGATTTAGGGCTCTTCCACAGGAGAACGCTCGGATCCATATTTAGAGCTGTCTGGCTGAACGTCTCTGAACTACACACACGAAAAGCCCAAATCTGTTGTGTTGTTCTTTCAGCTGTGGACAATAGACAGAAAGGCCAAGCAGGCGGTGGAACCTGCTCTTTAGGAAGGCCCACTACAGGAGACGTTTAGCATTCTGCTACATGACCACGATAGCACACACATTGGTTATTGTAAATGCGTGTGTATTGCATGGGGGTCAACGTATTTACGAGGCTGTTCATGTGATTATATATGGAAGACTACATGAGTAGTAATTAGTGTGCACATAGCCACACCGCCGCCATTGTCTTTGCAATGTTATTACAGAGATGGGTCCAATAATCAAACATATGAACACTAAGCAAATGCAGTGAAAATAATTCCCAATGAATCACACAAGCGTGCGGTGATTTGCGCACACATGAATCGCCTCGGGCTCACGATTTACCTTTTTTGGACTGTATTTATCGATTTATTTCTAGCCACTCCACACCTGCCTCTCACATTAACTATTTAGCTCCCCTGGCGAACAACACAGTGACCACTTACTGCACATCTTTCCTGGAATATTGCTTGGAACGTTGCCTTTGTGAAGCGGTGGACTCAGAGGTCGAGCAACATTTGGGTCATGTGTCTAATGGAGTTGCAGAGAAAGAGAAAGGGGAAAAGCTAAATATAATAAAAAATAAATACACTATGGATCATTCTTCTTTAAGAAAACACGCCAAACGTGGTAATGTACCGCAGGGCCTTGAATTAACTAATTGCACATATTATGTTAATGTTAGCTGTGTAAATGTACACATTGATATACGGCCTTGTCTCTGCTATTGAGAGATCAGTGGTTCTCAACTGGTGGGTCACTGGAGGGCCCTGAATTCACTAATGTTTGAATGTTAATTCCTGTTTCATTGGCTTAAAGTTTCATTGAGATTAGCCTCAATTGTTGCAGATACACTGCCTCTGCTCTAGATGATGTTCACTTATCTTACTAAAACAACATGGCTAGAAATATTCTACCACAGCTAGATCTACATGAAAAAGTGGCAAGAAAAATGGAAATAAACTTCTGTTGCCAACAAAGATCCATATACCCACTCCAGTAACCCTGAATGGATTACAGGCAAGTTCACTTCTCGGTTGAATCATGCCGTCAATGCTCCGTTTTCCCCAAGAGATTGGAGAACAATCAGCTAATACTGGCATCCAGGGAAAAATGTCCACTCAATAGCATCAGAACACCGGTCCAGCCTCATTTGTTCACATCCATCTCCTAATGGCTATACTGGGAATACACACATAGTTAGCTGCAGGAATGGGTTGGCCGTTCCTCACACACAGGAGTCTGCAGAAGTAATCCAGTCCAAGACTTTGAGATGTGTGAAGGTGTATGACACAATTATTCACAGTTATTATACAATGATCTATATATATATATGTTTACATAAATATGTACATGGATCCACAGTGTTTTGCGGTGTACCAGGGGATGTGTGAACGTGTGTATTGTAGAACCGGTTCTCTGGGTTGCAGTCGCCCTGTAACCTGACCCTGGTGCCCAGTGAACTCTAGTGCAAGTGTAACACGAGTATGTATTTATTAATAAACATCTAAAAGTGACAATACTATTATTTCAGGCTGGAAGAAGTGTAGGACGAACGCCTCACTTGGAGGACGGTCATATTGTATTTCAATCTGCGGGCAAAACAACAACAAAAAACCTGACTCCCAACAGACACGATTGCGCAAAAGCAAAATCTGTTTGGTGCCACCCGTCGCCATAGCCGATTGATTGATGCGCCATAAGAACCACGTCCCACTCGTGCTGCTTACCGGCTGTGCTGACCTTGTCTACCTGATCCGTTTGTCCTCCTGTGTGCAGTGTCTAACGCAAGGGAGTCAAACATGCGGCCCAGGGGCCAGATGGGGCCGCAAGCTGATCCAATCCGGCCCGAGAGGCAATTTGATGAACTGGATTGATTTCTTCTTTCTTATGGATTTGTTCACTTTATCCACAATCACACACAACATTTCCCATCATAGTTCCTACAAATATCCACTAAGCTGCATGAGGTTGGTGATGTTAGAGCTGTGTAGCACAGAGAGTACATCTTAAATCATATCATATAGTACATCTTAAATCATATCATATAGTGCTTTTTAGTCCGGCCCCCGCTAAGTAGCATTGGGTCTGTTACGGCCCTCAGCCTTGAATGACTTTGACACCCCTGGTCTAACGTGACCGCACAGAGGTTGACAGAGGAATTCAACCCTGCAGGTTCTAAATATGTCATGCAAGCATGCGTAGCCTACCCTACTGGTCAGGCTGAGGGTGACCCGTCGCAGGGTCGACAGGTGCAAAGGTGAGATGTAACGCGGAAAGCAATTTTAACAATGGAGTGTTAAAACCATTCAAGTCTACGGGCCAATGAACTTGATGCATGGATCCAAGTCGTAAGAGCAATCTGGTTGGAATCATTGTTTTGCTGTTATTTACTTGTATTTGGGTAACTCGGACAATATCACACTAATATTTGTCATCGGTCTGGAGCTGTAAATGGTCACATCAGATTTTCCTACCACAACCATACTGGGCATCAGCTACAAGCCATTTAGTGAAGAGAGCAAGAAAGGTGCAGCTGAAGAATAGTCTAATGTGCACACTCAACATTCATGATTAATGATGCATGTCAAAAATCCCTTTCAATGCAACCGTTCAACCCTAAGCGGAAGCCCCAACGAGAGTCTTTTTGGTACAGGAGCTAACATCTGGAGCGCTATACCGCTGCGTCTCCATCGCAGATGTTCTTCTTGTTACAAAGGAGCCATTCAACGCGTTGCTTGCTGCAACAGCGGTGCATCACACGAAGGACGTACTGGTTTCTGCTCCGATATCATCCTCCGGGGGCAGCAAAGCGAGGGTCTGGACCACCAACAGTGGTATTATCAAACGGAAAAGAAGAAAGAAAGGAATAGAAAGTCGATCCAGATGACCAAGCTCATGACACACAGCGTCTTTGTGGGCATAAAAGTGAAATATAAAGTTAATATTTCTAGGCCTAAAGATCACCCATAACACATTCATTAGAAGACAGACTATGGGGACTATGGGGAAAGAACAATATGGGTGAAGAACAGGAGAGTTGTCATCGACTATGGAACCTGCTAATGCACTGCGATCTCCATTTGGTTGGCAAAACCTGACTCGAATATATCTGACCTCTTGGTAGTTGTGATGGAAATAAAGCAACGTTTAAAATCACATGATTCTGTGTTTATTTAAAATATAAACAGTTAAAAAAATAAAAACTGCTAAAAACTAAAATAAAAAACCCCTTTTAAATCACATGTACAGGTTGGTAATTCACTGTTCATGAAGAGCATCGACGTATGTGCCTGGACAGAACAGTTAAAAATCCCCCCCGCCATCACTCCCCTGATGCAAGTACAAGCATGCGACACCGTGTGTTGTTGCCATGGATCGGGACATAAACAAATATGGAATGCATCCTTCTCCTTCACATGTGACACACATCTTGTATGGTAGTTTTGGATAAATGGGGGTGGCGCTGTGCTCCATGTAGGATAAAGTAAAAGAAAAACATAGCTCATTGTATTTCTATTTCATACAGTCGAGGATAAAGAACAAAGGACAGGATTGTTTTTGTGGCTCAGATACTCCCTCTACAGGTAACACAGGACATGGCATTTCATACAACAAATGGCACACACAGGCACATTGAATCTACACAATGAGAAAAATCTAAAAGACAAATAACATCAAAAGGATCCCATCCATGACTGCTGACCCGTCATTTCTCCCCAGCCTATGAATATCACAATTCAGAAAAAAATCATTAGGGTAAAACTGAACTGGACTCTAAATGGGGTTTGTTCCATTTAGAGTCTAGTATCGGCCCCACAGATATGCAGGCTTTCAGTTTTTTGTCAATACAGTCCAGTAGGACAGAGGCTAAAACCAATAACGTAACATTGTAAAACAGTGTGACAGTCACAAATGTGATTATGCATCTGCACACCCAAGATTTCAGCGCTCCACATCTGGGGGCAGCAGCAGTGAATATTAAAACCTATTTTGATGGACAAAAATAGCCTAGTGCAGTGTAGCGTAAAGGAGAGCAATGGGTGTCATGGTTTACAACCAGACATCCAAAATACACTATGAGAGTTCCTTCCAGGGAGCATACAGTCGCACCCATTAAGTGATCTGCAATCTGCACGCATGCATTTGGACATTGTTGTTGTTTTTGACAGTCTAACCTGCAGGCCAGGCTCAGCGGGCTACACGGCAGCTGGATCTATGATGCTCTGGGTGGACATGGCTACTGCCGGGGAGGGCGAGGCCTTGCCTTTGTAGCCCAGCTTCAGGATGTGTTTCTGCAGGTGCGCGATCCAGTCCTCCTGAACCGACAGGGGCCCCTGGAACACCTGGTCACAGAACCTAGATTGCGTGCACATGCAGACACACAGACACAGGCACAGACACAGACACACGTGTGAATGAGATGTTTCACAGCTCTTCTTTGGTTAACTCGGACAGTGCGGGCAATGCATTAAACATGTACTTTTCTCTTCATCTGCGCAGAAGCGCAATTGATAGCAACCTTGACATTTAGGCACACCGACCTGCACTTGAGGGAGTACACTTTGCCCACCAGCTTGACCAGGGGGGTGAGAGGGGGGTTGGGCAGCAGAGCGGGGATGTTCCCAGGCCGCGGGGGCTGCTGCTGCTGCTGCTGGGGGCTGCCGGCCAAATTCTCCTGTCCCGATGCCACTTGCGGTTTTGAGGGACGGACTCCTGAGAAACAAGAGTGTTGCGCTTTAGTTCATGCTCCCGTCGTTTCTCTTTGCCCTAGCCGGTCCATCGTTCCCGTGGTCCCTTACGACTTGGCGAGGGCCCCTTGACGTCACTGAAGGCCAAGTGCTTCTGAACGTGGCCCCTCTCGACGTGCGACAGCTCCCGGAAGGCTTTGGGCGACTCGCCAGGGGCCCCCAGGAGCTCCCCGCCAGCCCAGGCCCCAGGGAGATCAGGACTCCTGGCAGCCACCGGGTCCATTTCCGTGGAGGGAGCAGGGGATGGAGCAGGTCTCTGGGAATGGACGAACACAATCGGGATGATGCATAATGAATGTGATTCCATCGATCAAAGATGGCATTAAGCAACTTAGATTTAAACACCACATAGGAATAATGCAATAAATGATAGCAATTCTTAACATTAGATTATATGGGGCCCTGCAGCAGAAACTGTTATTTAGGGACGGTTCTACTTTGTAACGTTACAAATAAACAGTACATTCAGACACATGTAAGTAAGTATTTACACAGCACTTCTATTCACGGATAACATTTTCAAACACATTCTTTTATTTTGGGTTTGTTTGTATACAATGGGTTAGGGTGGGGGTGGAGGCCAGGATACTCATTTTCCATGAAAAGAAAGAAAGTTCTTGTGAAACCCCACCTTCTTGATGAAGAGGTCTCCCACGAGATAGCGCTGGCTGATGTCCGCCGCCTTGGCGGGTTCCTTCTGGATCCACTCGGTGAGTAGTTCGATCGACGAGCACTTGGAGCCCTCCACCTTCAGCTCGGCCACCCCGAGCTGACGGAGGTGGGCCCGAGCGTGGCTGGCGAGCGCCTGCCGGTGTTGGAACTCAAACCCGCACAGGGGACAGAAGGAGGCTAAAGAGACGCGGAGGACAACAACAGAGGACGGACTGAGTAACGTGGATGAACTCCACGAATCTACATGAAAGTATGAAGAAACATTTGCACGTCGACGCCGTTTTCTGATGGGTTCATGACTTACGGCTCTGGGAGCTTCCCTTCTTGGCCGGAGACGAATAGGGTCCTTCTCCGGTCGCCTCCTTTCCCATCAGCTGCCGCAGGAGGTCGATCGGGGATGACTTGCTCGACCAGGCCACGCCAAGTTGCCGCAGGTGGGCGCGGACGTGGCAGGACAGCCCCTTGCGCGTGTCAAAAAGCTGGCCGCAGTACTCGCAGAGGATCAGCGGGACGGGATGCCCATCCAGTGTAGGCTGAGTGAAGTCCAGCGCGGCGGGCAACTCCGTGCACAGGGGGTCTGCCTTGGGCTTCTTCCCCTGGGGGTCCACCGCTAAGTGGAAGCCCTTTTTGGCCTTCGGGGCCTTTTTGGCGGGAGGCGTTGGGAGGCCCGGACCGGACAGCGCCGCGGTGTTTGGAGAGAGGTGTCGGGGTGGCCGCGGGGCCAGCGGCGGGGCCGACGACGGGGCTTTGGCTTTGGCCGGGGCCGAGCTCGAGCCGGGGGTTTTGTCCGCGGTCATGGGCCATATATCCGCCAGCACGCCGCTGCTGGCCAGCTCCTCGATGGCGTCAACCGCAGAGGCCTTCCCCAGCAAGTCGGACACGCCGATCTGGCGCAGGTGAGAGCGGGCGTGGCTGCCCAGGCCTTTGCGGTTCTCAAACTCATCGCCGCAGAGCACACAGATGAACTTATTCAGCACCTTGGCCCGCTTACGGGGGGGAGAGCTGGTCGAGGGAGAGTCCAGGGGGTCGAGAGAGGAGTGTTTAGCAATGGATTTGGCGGCAGTTTGAAGGGGCACAGGGCTTTGGTCCTCCGACTTGATGTCCTTGAGCCGGTAGAGCAGATCGATGGGGCTGATTTTGGAATTGGCGTCCGGCACACCGAGCTGCCTCAGGTGGGCCCTGGCGTGGCTGGACAGGCCCTTGCGTGTCTCGTACCAGGCACCGCACACCTGGCACACGTGGACCTCGTCGCTGGAGTTTGAGGCTGCAAGAGTGGACAGAAGGTACACTAGGAGGTCAGCTGTGCCTATTTGTTACATAAGATGTAACAAATAGGCACAGCTGATGTAACAGCATCATGGTGGTTAAGGCGTAGTGCAGCTACAACTTTAATCAAGGATGTGTGTGTGTGTGTGTGTGTGTGTGTAACCTACCCAAAGTTAGAGGGGCATCCATTTCCTGCGGTGCCCACAGTGGTTTCGGTGTTAGTGGTGTTTTGGTGCTCTGGACTTCACTCGGTCTGGATTCACCTGTGATATGGGACGAGACCGGGGGGCGTGGGCCTGTTCAAACCAGAAAGTGACCCATCGACAAGCTCTTCGGGGCGGTGACCTTCTCACCCTTTGGGTTTGGTGGGCTTTTGGGCTTAAGGACGGGCGATACATTGGGCAATGCATTGGGCAATATGTTGGCCTCTGTGGGATCCAAACTGAAGTTTATGTCAGAGTCTTTGTTCTCTCAGGCAATTTTGTCGAGAAGCTCTATTGGCCCGTGGGTGCATTCTGACAAGGGCACCCCAGGGTTCCTCAGGTGAAGGCGGGCGTGACTGGAGAGTCCCTGTCTTGTGGCAAAGCAGCATCCACAAACCTCACACGCGTGGTTTACTGGAGCTGCATGGTAAACGTGACTACAATAAGCCAGGATCTAGAATAGAGGCTAAAGTAGTGTGTGTCTTGTGTCTGTGGACATGTGCGGGACTCGTGTGAATCAGCTTTATGTCAAGCACGGCCGCATTCATTGGATCAATAATCAGTCACGTGTAAGGGTGCTTACGCGTTGTCTCCATGGCTGGTGGCGCTTAGGGCTCACCCCCCAACCTCTGTGGCCCACAGGATCTAGAATATCGAGAATTCGGATGAAATAAGGCAGTCATCGAGACGTACGAGTACATAACAATCACAAGACGACTAAATCATCTATGAAAGTATGTTATACATGTTTACAAAAAAAAACAGAAAGTACCGTACGAAACGTATTTACTTTGAGCAAGCCAGTTTGTGTTGCCACCATTGTGTGTGTAAAGGCTCGTCATGTTTGTTTACGACATGTGGATACAATTGCATGATTGTACACGATAAAATACAAATAACCGTCGAACGTTACCGTTTATATGACGTTTTCCCGATCCTGTAACCGACAGAGAACAGACAACAGCGACTTAACAACAAAACCTTACTTGACGGGCGGCGGAAAGCGCTGTAACGCTGCCAAAAACCACATTTCAAAATAAAGGTTAGACTTGAATATAAAGCATATAGCATATTGCTTATATAACTGTGTACAGAGCCACCAAACTCATTGTCGTCATTCAATAACAACAATACTGTGAAGTTTGGACGAGGACGACGATGAGCGCAAACGCTCTTGTTTTTGTTCCACAAAAAACATTACTTTGGAAGGTAACTGTAACTGGTTGCTCTGATTGTAATTCCGGGTGGTCTGCGGGGGTCACGCCCACTTCTTCCGCGCTCCGCTCGCTCCCGCATTCCGTCTCCTGCTGCTGTCCGGTGTCGACGGCTGCAGCGGCTCTCTGTGCACAAGGTTGGCTCTCGGTCCCCCGGCGTCGTAACGTAAGTGTCCGTGGCGGCGGTGGTGTCGTGGTTTCTCGTCGTGTGCGCTGTCCGTTGCGGTACAGTGTGACGGGGGAGGTGGAAGGTTGGGGACGCCGGTTTAATTCTGCTAAGCCGGGTTCTGCCTCATCCCACGGGCCTTGGTTCTAGCCGGTTCTTTGTCTCTCTGACTCACTCCGCCGTCTTCTTGTCGTGTAACCGTCCGCCTCGCTCCCTCTGCGGCATCAGCAATATTTAGTGCAAAATCACCATGACTCCTAACACTTCCTGTGTTTTTGCCAAATATATATACATATCGTAGCAGTCACAAGTTTGAACGCCTTCCCATCTCATTCAATGTTTTTTTCTTTGTTTGTAGATTAACGCTGAAGGCGTCACAACTATGACAGAGCACATGTGCAAGGAAAAAACTGAAATATAACCAAAGAAACAGAATGTTTTTTATGTTTTAGGTTCTTCAAAGTAGCCATCTTTTGCTTGCCATCGTTTCAGTCAGCTTCTTGAGCTTCATGTATGTATGTATGTAAATCAGATATCTAAGCTTCTCAAGCAAGAGGATTTAGGTCAGGACTAACAAGTGACTAGCATGTGACGGTCTTGGCCGGATCAAGAGCCTTTAGGCAACGCGTGTATTGTCCACACATGGTGTGTGCTATGGCGGTGTGGTACCGCCTCACTCATTGCCTGCTGGCTGTTCTCTCTCCAGTTGACTACCACCATAACCATGTCCTCTGGAAATGCCCAAATCGGCAAGCCTGCCCCTGACTTCACCACCACGGCCGTGGTGGATGGGGAGTTCAAGGATATCAGCTTGTCAAGCTACAAAGGTAAAGAGCTTTTCTCACGGTGTCTGTAGCATATTCATGTGAACGATCCATTTAAGTTCCGTAGTCAATTTTTGTGTGTATTAATGACAATCGTCTCCTTTATTATTTAAGGGAAGTATGTGATCCTGTTCTTTTACCCGTTGGACTTCACCTTCGTTTGCCCCACCGAGATTGTGGCCTTCAGTGACAGGGCTCAGGAGTTCCGTAACCTGGGCTGTGAAGTTCTCGGTGCCTCCACAGACTCTCATTTCAGCCACCTGGCCTGGTGAGCCCCGCAGCCTTGTCTTTACCGTGTGGTGGATCGGCGAGCTTGCATTGCTTCATGCTTGAGATGGGGAAATATCTAATGTACACGAAATATCCCACTTTAGTAGCAGTTTTGTGTCAGTTTGACTAGGGCCCAGCGTGCTAGTCAGAGTATAAATCTGACCGTGTTAATATTTTAACACGGGGCCCCTTCACAAACCAAAATTTCAAAGGCAACACACAACAGATGTAAAGAAACTCAAAACATACCAAAATATGAGGGTGGGTTATGTTTGCTGTACCCTCCTAATCAGGGGGGGGCAAGAGGGCCTCGTAAGCCACGCCCACTGCTGCTTATCGTATATCTCTGAACCTGCGCACCGCTGATAAGTCGAAAGGTTTCAGCTATACAGAGAATGGTTAACGGCCACAAACGTTTGCTTTAGAAGGGTCTAGAAAAGTTTGTGTGTGTTACCTGCTAAGGGTCAAGCTGTACAATTTACTAGTTAAAAAAAACTACTTAAAAACTACATTTCAGTTTAATATCCTGTCTATTTTAGATGTTTTGCCAAAAAATAAATAAAAAGCAATGTGCATGACCTATATTTTCCCTGTCCGTGCTTTCCTTGTTGACCATCATTTCTAAATGTCTGTTTGTTGTTTAGGATTAACACACCGAGGAAGCAGGGTGGTCTGGGGCCAATGAACATCCCGCTGTTGGCAGACCTCACCCACTCCATCTCAAGTGACTACGGGGTCCTGAAGGCGGACCAGGGCATCGCATACAGGCATGTCTTCCACTTTCTTAAACATTTTTGGTTGTCTGATGTGGATCATTGTGATACAGTATTGGGTGATTATGTAAAACTATAATGCCGTGACTGTGCTGGAGTTGCAATATTTTGGGCCAAATGCGCCAGCAAAATGTCCATCGCTCACTCTTTAATACCACCTTCCTGAAACAACAGCCCCTTGTTCTCCCTTAACACATCTAAGATGTTTCGCAGAATGGAGTTGTTTGTCTGTGGTCTGGGCCTGTTGGCCCATTGTCTCCATGGGTGTAGTTATCCAGATGTATTATGTTGCTGCTGGCTCGTGCACTGCAGCAAGGACCAGGTTAAAAGCTTTTCCTTGGGGATGAATTGGCATGATGGCAAATTCTAGAAGGGGTGTGGTCAAACAGTGTAATATAAATGAGTTCGTTCTGTAGGTTTTTCCCCCCATTTTGCTCTGACCTTATGACTGCTCCGCATTACATCAAGGTGAACAATGTCCAGCCGCTTTGTTTACTTTGAACATTTGTCTTGTCTTTTTGTCCCTCACAGGGGTCTGTTTGTGATTGACGATAAGGGCATCCTGAGGCAGATTACCATTAATGATTTGCCCGTGGGCCGCTCGGTAGATGAGACTCTGCGTCTGGTCCAGGCCTTCCAGCACACCGACAAGTATGGCGAAGGTGAGTAAATACAGACTGAATCCGTCGGCCTCCGTTTCGTATACATACCGCTATATCCATCTGCGCCACCAGATGGCGCGTGTCCATGCATGACTCAGCCACTGAACATAATGAGATTAACCGCGTTCACACCAAACGCAACAGCCAATAGCAGAGCTGGTATTTTGTATTTTCTCCAGCGCTTGTTTCCAGTGAACAAGGGGGAGAAACAATTTCTCCATGTTTCCTGGAGCTATCGTCAGTCTGGTTTTCTCCCGGGACAGACGTGATCTTAATTCCTGCTTGTTTATATTGTGTACGGAGAACCAGGTCAAATTCTTTGTGGAAAACGTAGGCGGACAATGTTATTCTGATTCGATCAGCCGTGCATACAATAGCCGAAAGTCGATTTGAAATTAGTTTGGGAATAGGATTTGCTGACTAAATGATAAACAGGGCAGGGTGGAAAGCGCGTGTGTTTTATTGGATCAAGCTTTCTGGGCTGCGGAGAGCGCTATGAAAAATTGATATTGGGAACAAACCAAATGCGTCTTCTGCAGCGAGCAGTCTGCGCCGGGTCACCCAAGGGTGCAAATTAATCTTTTGGATTAGGCTACACGTAACTGCACGTGAGAAGCCTGTAGCGGCATAAACAATTACCACGGCAACCGACTAACGCACATTGTCACTAGGATAATGAATCAAATTAGACGCCAAATTAGGGCACATATCAAAATGTTCTCTATAAATAACTAGGGGATAAAATTGCGCAACATAAAGACGTGAAATCACATTCGATTCAGTCGTTCGATATGAACGAATCACGCCGCAAGGGGGAAACTATGACGACGGCACACGGCCTGTTAAATTAGTTTTCACTCGTGAGCGGCCAATCAAACGGTGTTCTGCAGACCCGTGTTTATGTCAAATGCAATAAAAGTAGGCGTCTCGGGCATCAGCAAACCTATTGCAAAGTACACGTTAAGCTGCACAGTCACTTTGCTTCACGTTAAACTGGCATAAGCTTGAGTGCCGTGCCAATAAAGTCCGCCTAACACTACTGTTTGTCTGTGGTTGAGCAGTATGGTACTTTTGTATAATATGTAAATATGTAACCCTCCCCGTCTCAACACAGTATGCCCAGCTGGCTGGAACCCGGGTAGCGATACCATCGTTCCTGATGTCAAGAAGAGCAAAGAGTTCTTCTCGAAGCAGTGATTCCCCATCATCTCTGAATTCAGATCTATCCAAAGCACTTCAATGTAGATGACAGATTCCTGTGCCATGTCTCCTCTGTCATTTTCAAGACTAACAAATTGGACTGTTATAACTGACTAAATCTTGTAAGCATAGTTAACTGTGGAGTTTTTTTTCCCCCAAGTCTTGAGCACTGAACCTTGTTACACTCACGTATTCAGAATGGTATTCTTTTGTATTGTCTGATCATTAATAAAGCATCAGTAATTATTACCCTCTCAGTTTTTTTGTAGTCCGCACATTTTTCAATTGTCTCGGTCGTCACTAGGTGGGGGCGTTGGACTTACTTTTTTATCAGCAATCTACGACTAGTTTTTTTGGCATTTTAAATGTCTTGACATCGGTTATCCTCAAGGAAACTTAATTAGGGTGCATGTCACTGTGACAAGACTAACGGCTCGAATAAAATTGAGGTTAAACAATTGTGGGGGGAAAGGCTACAGATAAAAATAATTGCGTGTATGGGTGTAAGGGAACCCACCCTAAAAATATTGATAAGACAAACAACGCTCATGGGGATGTTTTTGGGGGAAGTACACAAACCGCGTGTATTAATTTTCTGGGGAAACCAGGGAGGTGGAACGCAGCGTTTGACGGGTCGTGTGGGAGGGAGTTCCCGGAAACCTCGACGTTTCCTGGCACCATGTGACCATACATGGTTCTACGTGCTGACGTCAGGGACATGACGTCCCACGCTGGGGCATGCCAAAGTTTTCAAAGTACGTTCCACCACTAGTGGGGCCGCTGTGTTGACTTACTGTAACCAGACTTGCTGTTACTGTAACCCAGCAAACTCGCTCCTGCTTTTACAAAGCCAACGAGTGCCTCTGCATTTGACGGCAATTAATAGCTAAAACAATAACCCATAGTGTTCATTAAAAAAACGCCATAAGACACCATAAGATTTCTTTATATTTACTTAAATATATATACTGTACAAAAAAACAACTGTCAGGCTCGGCCCGAGAAAAAAATAACTTAAAATGTACCAGGTGAGTGTCAAGGTGAATTGTAAACAGGCAAAGACCATTATTAAAAACTTGTTTCAAATGCCCCAAGTGTTTCAGTCTTTGTGCGCGTTTTCCAGTGTCTTTAGTCCGAGGAAGGGACGATGGTCAGTCACCCTCGCACAGAAAGTCAACCGTTGTCCATTGTCCAGACGCACTCCAACGTGTCTCCTATATTGTCCAGCGTTCCCTCAGTACGACTTGACTTTGGGGGCCAGCATGAGTTGACAGCCACTACTGACGTGCGTCATCACCTTCTGCTTGAGTTGGGCCACCTGCTCCCGCAGCTGCGACGCCGTGTTGGACAGCCCCGCGTTATCCGTCTTCAGCCCCTTCACCTTGTCCTCCAGCCGAGCGATGCGCTCCAGTTTGCGCTTGCGGCATTTGGTGGCCGCCAACCGGTTCCGCAACTTTTTACGCTCCGCCTTGATGCGCTCCTGGTTCTCCATGTCAATGGGGGACATCGGCGGGGAGCCGCTGTCGCTGCTCTGCATGTCGGGCACCGTCTGCGGCTCTTCCTTCATGCCGCCGAAGCGCTGCGCATGGAAGAGGCCGGCCGCTCCGGGCAGCGGGTGCTGGAAGTGGTGGGAGGTGGTGGGGAGCGGCGGTGGATG
>OMOU01032109.1:1446-19797 GCA_900312585.1 Malacocephalus occidentalis
TGCTGATATTATTTTTGCACAGTAAAATAGTCAAAGTCAAGCACACTACCCCTCTGAAAATAAAATGCATAAAAATGGAGGTATAAAACAAACCGTGGCTCAAAAATCAAGGTCTGAACTGAATCATCATCATCATCATCGTCGTTACACCCACACTATGTCCCTGATGTCGGTTGGCCAGTTAGACAGTTTCCGCCGTGTATGGCCTGTGGAGGAAGTACCTTCTCATCGGGGTCTTTGACCTCGACAAACATCCCCAGGCCCTGAGTGGCTGGCAGGTACTCTTCCTTCTGCTTGTCGTACAGCTGGGTTCTGTAGTTACCTGCACACACACACACACACACACAAATAATATTAATACAGATTCCTCTGTGTAAAATACTAACATATATACCATTGCTATTTAATCACTAAAAGAACAGCTATTTTGTTGAAATGGCAGTGTGCGTGTAAAGACAATTGTCCTTTTATGTCTCTCACTCTTTACACAAGAACATCTCACTCAAGGCTTATTTGACAAGCAATGACATGTGTGCCATTTTAAGATCTGGTTTCGTTAGTATAGCAAGTCATAAAGAATTAATTTCATTAGTATAGCAAGTCATAAACAATCCATCATCTCTAATCGATATTTGTATTGAATCAAATAGTGGGCAATGGTTACACCATGGCACATTACCACGACTGGTAAAATACTGAATACTTTCTGTCAATCAAATGGGGGGGGGGACACTGAATATTAAGAGTTGTGGACAATTCTGCTACTTCACCTGTACACTAGTGGCTTAGTGCAGCAGGTCCCATTCAGAATGATTGAAACCCAGATGGATGATCAGTGGTTGGCACACTAGGTTAATGTGACGCCTGACAGGGTTTTAAAGTAGTTCCTGTTGGCAATATAACTAGTATAATTGATTTTCCATGTAGTTATTGCTCCATATTAGTAAATATTTGTGACAAATACATGTAATATAGCCCTATCCATGCCACACGTGGATAGTCGGCTATATGAGTTTGTGAAATTAGGTTGCCAATAACGTTTTCCATGAACACAAGGAGTTGTGTGAACGTTTTTCATGAACACAAGGAGTTGTGTGAACACAACTCCTTCCCCCTATCCGGACTGCAGCTCAACCCGGACATACTTGAAATGACACTTGCCTATACTCTTTACATATGGCACCGCAATAAACTCCCCAAACAACGGCATTGATACGTGTCCTTTAATACACGCAAAGCTCTCCAAATCGACGGTTAGAAAAACAACAACCTTGCACGTTCTGTATTTATGAATTAACCCGACTTTCCATGCGATCGGCGAATAAGTTGTCCAACCAGATCGAGGCACACCGCCATCAAACTTGTAAATCACTCACCAATAATCATTGTTTCGTCGGGAATCTCCTCTATAAAACATTTTTTCTCGGTCTCCCCTATGTGAAAGTACAGGGAGGAGACGGCGCTGTAATATACGTTTAAAACTAAAACTGACAACACACACGACCGCATCTTTATGGCCACCATCTTGCTCTACCGGGGGAAGAGTTATCGTGCGAGTCTGCGCGAAGTGATCAATGCCACGTAACCTCAGGACTTTTACCTCGTCCAATCAGAGCTCGCCTGCGACTTGTGGGTAATGAAGTTCATATTGTACTACGTTACAACGATACATTAGACACTCACCGCCAGGCTAAAATTGACTCATTCCAGCATCTAATTAACTATTTATTGAGAGATTCAGATTAATTGAGACATATTAATATATTTGAGGGATTTTATTGAATAATCAAGTTCAATTGTATTCATTGCAATTGGACATAATTGGATTTAGAAAAGGCACACTTTGGAAGAATTAATTCTTTGGGTTTGACATTGATGAAAATATCCGGCTTCACAAACTTCTCAGAATCCTCGTCTTCAATGAAGTTTAGACCTATGAAGCACACACACACGTGCACACACACCAAAAAATATGCATAATATTAATACAGATTAATATGTGTAAAATACTATACCATATATACCATTGCTATTTAATCACTAAAAAACACCCAAAAGGCGATGCACCCTTAAAAAACAAGGCTGGAAAGCTCTTGGCTACTACTTGCTTTTGAACTCCATGGTCTTCCAGAAGGCGAGGGCGACGAGGCCAATGAGGGTGTAGATTATGGAGGACTTAACCCTCTGGAGGATGCTCTCACTGGTCCTCCTGAAGTACTCCTCACGGTACTGAAAACACAGCACCCCACAGGGACTTGTCACAAAAGGAGGACAGACCGACTCACACTGATGGAAGACAGAAACTAAACAGACACACCTGGCAGCATACATGCTCATACATCAGTAGGCTAATGTTAACCACTCCTAAGATGCATCTTTTTCTAACCCAATACTTTCAATTATAGAGCAGGTTGGCATCCTCACTTAATAACTGTGTGGGAAGTATGAAGCAAATCAACTATATAATTATTTTCCAGTTATAGGTACTTTATTTATGGAATGAAACATGCACTTGCAGACCAAACGAACCATGATGCAACTTGTGCAAGGCAAAAACATGAGAGAGAGGGCCAAGTGTGCCATGAAGAGAATTAATTAATGTTTAGTCTGTCTCATTGTAATACACTCCACTGTTTTTCTTTCCAAGTCATAGTGATACGTGGTTTTATACACGAAAAACAATACATTCTAATATACCGATACCATTCTCACAAGCATACGCTTGTGTTTCAGAACTGGATTCCTTTCGGTCCCTTTCTTTGAGACTATTGGTGGTCCGCTTTTGACAAATGCCAAGAGTGTCCAAATAAATAAAATGTGTCTTGTTTGGAGATTCTGGCTGTACCCGAAATGGCATTAACGCGCTTGAACTGCAAATCTATTTGTTGCTGCAACTTCTTGGTCTGAGACTTGAACTTCATCGAAAACTGCACAGATTCATCACCTTTCATTTGGTTACGTCGCGTTCGAGTCACTGACCCTTTGGTACTCGTTCTCCCGCTGAATCTTGTCCACTTGCTCCATTAGCATTTCGATTTTGAGCTGCAGTTCTGTCAGTGTGCCCATGACAAGCTTCTTCCTCTCCACCTGGATCTCTAGATGCACCTGCTACCGTGGAACACAGAACAAGGGCCAATTCCATGAACCGGAATGTGACAATACAATTTTATTAATAACAATATTAATAAAATTGTATTATTAATAACAAAATGTACGTACGAACAGTTTCAAAAATGTTAATACAATTCTGCTAAATTATAGATTATATGATTATTAGAAAAACGTAACATGATTGATGCAAGTTTTTTTTGTATCACATGATAATAGAAGTATTAAAAATATATTATTTAGGAACACTGACAGAATGAAAATGAATGTTCTTTGTTAAGCTTTTACCCAAGTATATTACAATCAGCCCAGTGTGTAATGTAGACGATCGTATTACAAGCTATCCGTTCTACATGCTTCCTACTGTGGGCTTATCTACCAGCATGGCTTCGGATAGCAGGGCGAAAGAGGAGGAGTTGGAGCACAAACAGATGTAGTGTTGTCCAGGAGTGTGAGACGTAAAGGTGAAGCTCCCCTCAGAGCCGTACTGACGAGACAGGATCACCTAGGGGGGAAACGCACACACTTAGGCCTATATACTGGACTTATATATAGAAAAATTATTTAGATATAAATAATAATAATAATAATGGGCAAAATATGGATGTAGATTACGACAAATATATTTTGCATTTACATTGAATTTCTACTGCTCATATTGTGTATGTGTACCTTTCTATCGGGGTCTTTGACCTCAACAAACATGCCCAGGCTCTGTGGGGCAGATGGGCGTCCCTCGTTCATCCTGTACTTCCCTGCAACAGTCATCAACTCGCGGTTCAGTCGCGCTCAGTCGCCGTTGTGGTTAACTTCAACTCACGAGACGATAACGACTGGAAACGTGTTGGGAATGTTGTTACAGCCAGTGCTTAATTTGTCCCGGATCCTGCCGGAACAAGATCCGGGACCTCCGAGGGGACCGGCACCTATTTGATAGGGGGACCCGGCACCTCCATGTCTCTACTGTGTCTATAAACAACTGGATGTATTGTAACAAGGATGTATTCCAGAGTTCCTCAGTTTCAACTTTTCCTGCATAAATTAAGCAGTAGTTACAGCGTTGTGTGGTATAACTTCACATGTCAGCTATGCCTCAAGAACAAACTACTCCCTATGTCTGTGACACGTATTTTCACACTGTTTGTGTAAAAACGAAACGGCAGTTCCTTAATTATTTTCCTTGAGGAGCAACAGGTGAACAATCGACTGATGTGAACAAAGCCGCGCACGGGTCAACAAAAGTAGACCTGCACAACATCAATGAGCGATATCTACATATTTGCCAAATAACCTTGATTTGACAGATTTTACTGGATATTTTGCATCGTTTAAACGAACACAGCAAGTGAATCTCGTGCAATATGCTCACCGACTACTTTAATGTCGTCAGCAATGTCTTCTATAAAACATTTGGTCTCTGTCTCTCCCATGTACAAGTACAAGCAGGAGACACAACCGCAGCCGGCATTTAAAAGTAAAGCGAGGTACAGTACGAGGCACTGCATTTTACTGGTGACAGTACGATTTCATTTTACATTTTAAAGTATTTCCTTGTTTCTTTCTATTGTGCGCAAATGTATCATATTTGCACTTCCTCAAATCAACACGTTGATTCTGGGCATTGTAGTTCTAATGTAGGCTACACTCTACCGACAGTAGCCTACTTTTGCCTACAGATAGCCTACAGATTAAAATATGTTCTATTGACCCAGGTGTTTACGGTATTATTGAAACACATTCACACAATATGTATATTTTAGACATGACA
This sequence comes from Malacocephalus occidentalis, assembly GCA_900312585.1. NCBI lineage: Eukaryota > Metazoa > Chordata > Actinopteri > Gadiformes > Macrouridae > Malacocephalus > Malacocephalus occidentalis. The sequence goes on from OMOU01032109.1 coordinate 6,323, forward strand.
ATGAAACACGAGTTATTATATTTCACGTTTATTTTATACGTTTATCTTTGAAAAAGTAAAAATTTAAACATAATACATGTGGATCAGATATATACACCAATATAAAAATAGTATTCAAAATCGGGGTTAATTTCTGCCAATCTGGGTTGAATAGAAGAGTTCATGAGAAGAATGCAGAGGAATCCCTTCTTTGTCTTTGACGTGGTTTCAGTGCACTTTAGATCTATAGGTGGACACACACACACACACGCGTTTGTCCATCATTGCGCCATTGACATCGTTGATGTTGTGACGTACACAGACACACAAGACTACTAACATAGTAAAAAAGTACTACTTTAGTAACATTAAAAAATATATATGGTATACTGTATAATATATATGTATGTGTCTATTCAGCTGACCTTGCAGACTGTCTGCTTGTGAATCAGGTTTTTGACACATCTATAATCCTGTAAATTGTATATATATAATGTTCATATCTTTCTCATTTTTTTATTTTGTATTCCTCCAACAATACACGACAGCAAATTCCTTGTATGGGGAAATGCTCACTTGCCAACGCAACTCTAACAGTAAAACCGCTGTATGATATACCTGGAGAAGAGAGACAATGTGTACAGGCCCAGGAGGAATTCCAGGCCGTGGAAGCAGAGGAGCACAGCGGTGAGGATAAACTCTAGGCGCAGGACGAAGGTCTGGAGGAGGAAGAAGTAGATGCCGAGGGCCACACAGGGCAGGAGGAGCAGCAGTGACATACTGGTGGCCAGGGCCCGCTCGCACAGGTTCCCCTTCCAGCCTGCACAACACACAGCCATTCAGAACAGCCTGGCAGGTTCCCCTTCCAAGCCTGCACAACACACAGCCGTTTGGAACAGCCTCACAGGTTCCCCTTCCGGCCTGCACAACATAGCACACCAGCATTCAGAATAGTGGTACCTAATGCATGACCACTTGGGGGTCACCTGATCTGCATATAAGGCACAAAGAAGATTGCTGACGTATAAGCTATACATATTTAATTATGTTTTTTAAAGAAAGACTTAAAAGTATCAAGGAAGTATAATATTCCTTTGCTAATGTTTCCAGTCCCGTCTACCCCAAACTCCTACCATAGAAGATCCGGAGGCTCTCTAGGCCGAGAAACAGGAGAAGCAGAACAATGTCCAGAATCAAATTATCTGATGGATACGGCAGCAAGACCCCTGCAGAAATACACAAGGTATAGTTACTGGACCCATGGGTCCCAATGTACAGTGGGTGGTGCGTCTTTCTATAGAGAGAGCTATTGCCCACGATGCATACAAAAGCACCTGATGGTTGCTCTAATGGTCTTCAGACTAACATATGTGTAACCTAAATAACAGTGACAGTTAACAATTTAACCATTCACTTTTTCACTGTTCACTTAGGCCTCTATTCAATTACTTTTTCAAAGCATCTAATAGGCATGTGGATGTGACTTGTGTAGTGTACTGTAGTAGAAGTGTAGACTAAAGATGTAGATGTTAAGAACTGAGGTCATTGGATATCACCAGTTCCCACTAGATGCATGTATTTCCTTTAGCGTAGTTGTCAACCATCGACCAAATAACCTATCCATCACCAGCATGAAGGTAAAACGTCTGACCTTTGTAGATGAACATGAGAGACTCAGCCAGGAAGTATGTGGCAAAGTACCAACGGTTGAGGTAGAGGAGAACCTGTAGTGGAGTCGACGACAGCTGGCCATAGTCAAGGAACAATGATCACAACAGTGGACACATAGCAATTTACAGCCACGAATGGGCAGCAGATCATTTAGTAGTGGAACGGCTGTTTGAATCCTGGCCAAAAGGTTCTGGGTTCAAACCCCTATTGTCTGCTTGAACACATCGTTGAGAAAGATGCTCTCTTCTAACGCTTATAATTAAATTATACATGCTCTCTACTGATGTGTAAAAAATAATTGCATAAAATGGTGGGTTCATGCATGTCTATGTGGAAGTTATCAAAATAAATTATTTAACCGTTATTCAACCTGGAAAACAACTTGTTGAGATTAAAATGTTATTTTACGAGAGTGTCCTGGCCAAGACAAGCAGCATCACAAATAACAGCGATACAGATAGGGTTGCTACTTATTACAATTTACACAATAAAAGAAACACGACACCATAAGATATCCCCAGCATCAGTGATCAAGCAGGGGCAGCTTGACTCAAAACATCTGCAGCCAGACAAGAACGTGGTGGCAATAAATCTCCTTATGGCCCCAAAAGAAAGGGGGAAAAAGAAAGGGATTTGATTTTGAAATAAAAACTTCAGCTGCAGTTTTTTTTTAACTAATAGCTGAATATGAGGCGTAAAAGAAGGTTCATCATCAAATACAATTCCCAGATAGACTCAATCTCAGAGCTCTGAACCACGACTCCGGCTACTTGTTACACGGGTCGCTACAATATGCTGCTTTTGAGAACATAATGTATTTCGTTTCATCATTATTTGTTACCTTAAAAATAAAGTGGTTTTCAGCTAGGGTCACATCACTGAACATTACACAGCAAAAAGGTAAGGATAAAATAAAGTGATAGAGGTAGTTCATAAAAGAGATCAGTTAACAACGATCAGTTGAGTGCAAGTGTGCACACAATAGTCTAAGTTTATGAACATGACATTCTGAGCCTCTCTCACAAATACAAATAAAAACATAAAATTGACATAAACAGAATGTGGCGTATCTAAATTCTCGAATTTACTGGCGCACCAGTTAAGTACTAACATTTATAAATACTATTGATATACTGTCATATTGGTGTGGTTTGCATTTAAGGATACGATTGGTCTCCCTGAAATGAAAGGGAAAGTACATATTTTCAATCCCTGTAAGTTGTTAAATGCATGTTTCGATGTTCGCTAGTGTCTAAATCCGTTCATTCAAGACTTATTTTAGATACTCACCAGACGCCATCTCTGATTACCATAGAAACATGAAGGGAAGTGACAACACACGTCTTCCGCTACGGGACGCAGAGGAGGTGCTGCCCCCATAGGTTAATCGCAGCATAGCACCTTGGGTGCGAACAAGCTTCACACAGGTGGAGATTTGCTGTTCGTTCTTTTTTCACAGGTATCGTTAAACAATGTCATCCGCTTGGGGAAATGGAAAAATGAAGTAAAAAAAAAAAAAGAAGAAGAAGAAATCCCCCTGGACAGTGTTAGTTAAACGATATTTTTTAATCGTCGTAGTCAAATAAATTGGAACAAAAATAGCAAACAAACATTGTACATTGTACATTTAGAGGCCATTAAACCCAATGCGGTTTAGCTTGAGGAGTGGTTGCTGATCAGATGCTGTGGGAGTGAGGAGCTTTCCATTCACCGCCCAGATCAGCCATCATAAATTGGATGCAGCATGTGCCTGAAATACAAACGACAACATAATTTGCCCATATCTAGCTTATATATGGAACAGTACAAATGCTAATTCCAATGTTGTTCCACAAATTAAAAAAAATTAACAAAATTAAAATGAAATAAAAAAAAAGACTGTAGACCTATGAACACTGGAAACACTTACACTCCGAACACACCCACTTACCTGGACCATCCTGCGGTGGGAAGGACTCCTGCAGTGGACCCCCTTGGCCTCCACCTCCCTGACATAGATGACCTGACACAGGCTACAGAAGAAGCCGGTCACGGGTCGGATGAACTCAGTCCCTGGTGAGACACAAACACGAGAGCAGTGTTGGCCTTGGCCCTATGTGGCTCAACTGGTGAAGCATATATACATATTTGGCTTTGTTGCAATTGCAATCACACTACTATGTTATTCCTAATATAAAATGCTTGCGAAAACATCATGGCTATGCTCTAGTCATACCGACTGGGACGTCGACTTCCTCCACTTCTGGACGACGTTCCAGAGAACCTGCCTCCTGTTCTGCAGATGTGTCACCCGTCTTCGGTTCCTCCTTGCCTGGCTGTGGTTGCTCCGCCCCCAGGTCCATGATTAACTTCCCAGATTCTAGAACCCTCGGTGGTTCCGGAACCGCCTCCCCTGTCCATGGTGGCCCCTCCCCCAAATGGGGTGGCACCTCCCCTGCCTGTGGTGGCTCCACCCCCAGTTCCATTAATGCCTTCTCAGATTCAAGAACCCTCTTTGGTTCCGGAATTTCTTCCCCTAGTTCTACAACAAACACAGATTCAGATTGTAAAACCTCTACAACAGGTTCCGGAACATTCTTCCTTGGATGAAGTGGCTCTTCCCCTAATTGTGGTGACCCCTCCCCCAAATGGGGTGGCACCTCCCCTGCCTGTGGTGGCTCCGCCCTTGGTTCCATGACTGCCTTTTCAGATTTGAGAACCCTCTTTGGTTCTGGAACCCCTACCGGTGGTTCTGCAACCAACACCAATTCAAATTGTAGAACCTTGTTGATTTCAAGATCTTCTTTCCCTGGCTGTAGTGACCGTGCCCCCAGTCCTACAACCGACTTCTCAGATTCTAAAAGCCTCTTTGTTTCCAGAACCTCTTTCCCTGGTTCTACAACCAACACATATTCTGACTGTACAACATTCACGTGGTGTTCCGATATGTATTTCGCTGGCTGTGGTGGCTCCACCCCCGGTTCCACGATCAACTTCTCAGATTCTAGAACCCTCTTTGGTTCTGGAACCTCTTCCCCTAGTTCTACAACCAACACCGATTCAGATTGTAGAACTTCCACGTTGGGTTCTGGAACTGCTTTCCCTTGTTCTGGTGGCTCTGGCTCCCCTCTCAGTTGTAGTGGTTCTGCCCCCGGTTCCACGACCACCTCTTCAGATTCTTGAACCTTCATGTGGGGTTCTGCTGAGTTCTCCATGGGTTCTGTGTGCATCTTAACCTCCTCCTTCTCTGTTGAATGAAAAAAATACATGGATGAGTGAACAATACACCACTTCAAAAACCAACTCTACGAGCAATTAGTTCTAACTGTGTATTTACTATGGTAAATATAGAAGCATGTGCTTATAAGAGGGCCCTGGGTGCAGTAAAAGGTTGTCATATTTGTTAGTTCTTACGGGCAGGTTGAACCAGGTCACATGACTCCGTTTCAGCGTCCTCCTCATGGGACTCCACTATCTCTCTGTCCACTGGCTCCTTCTCCTCTACTAAATCATGGTTCTCCACCTGAGGAACCACCCCACGGTTATCAAGCTGTGAAACGATTTTCCCAATCCTCTCTGGTGATTGAGCTTCAGCAATGTTTGCAGAGGAGCCAGAGATCACCTTATGGGCCTCACAGACCACTTCAGACCCTGGAAACTCCAGCGTTGGCTCAATCTTCTTCTTCATTGGTGCGCCCTGCATAGGGTCCTCCTGCATTAAGGCAGGTGGGTGGAGCTAAACTGCGTTGCCATGACTGTTGGTAGAGTGTCATTCACACACTATTGGCGCCTGTCCACTGCATGGTACCAGCTTAACTCTGCTCAACTCCCTGTTTTTTGGTTGGGAAATGTTTGTACCTGGTACCTGACACTTGCAAGAGACCTATTTTGAAGGGGTCAAGCCGAGTTGAGCTGCTACCATGCAGTGGAAAAGCGGCGTATAGTTGAGCCCTGCTTTTATTATGTGCTTGATCATATTCTTTAAATAGCCTACTTTCAAGGTTTTTTTAAATATACATATACAAAACTAATGTGATCATCAGAAGTTAGCTTGTAGCTGTCAAATAGTTAGCTCTGCACTGCAACTCTGATTAGGCGAGCACATTAGACATGACGTCAGTTGTGCTTAGAGAATACAGTATAATACACCAGATGAACAACACAAATCTAACCACAGTTGAACCTGGACATGGACATTTTTTCTCAACATCTTCTATAAATGTACAGCTATACATCCTCGAACAGGAGAGTAACAGCAGCAGATGAAACGTGAGGCAATGTGTTTTTACCGCTATATTAGCAGGTGAACTGGGATCGGCCATGTTGGCCGGTGCTTCTTTTAACACCATAGTATCTGTGTCTTCCTCTTGAACGTCCTGACAGGCCTCGTCACGGGTCACTGTGTCCATTGTGTTTGGTTCAGTGGGATCTTCACTGCCTCGTCCTCTGGTAACCGGGCCCCTGACCATGCCTTGCTCCTCAATGGCATCTACCGCTGAGGCCTTTGTCACGACCACAGGGTCTGGAGTCTCTTTTTCATCATCTTCTTCTTTGTTCTTGACTTGCTGTATGGTTTCAGCAGCAGAGGACTTCTGGACTAACTTCTGTCCCTCAGACATCTTCTGAGGCAGGTCTTCTACGACCACAGGAGAGGGGTCTTTCTTGGCTCCCCTCTCCCCGGAGCCCTCTGCCATCCTGGGCTTCTCTTCGGGGAACGTCCCCCTGGGTTCTAGTTGTGGGTGTGGGTCTGATTTTGGTGGAAGTGCACTGTGGATCTGAGCGCTCCTCCTGGTGGTTCTGGGGACCTGGGTCACTGCTGGGGTGACCGAGGCCTTTCTCCTCTGCCTAGGGAAATGGAAGTACGCACGTGTGGTTATTTATTCAATGTATATTTTCAACCATCATAAAGCTTTCATCAACCTTTGGTCAAAGTTCACGTTCACTGTTTTCTTCTCTGCTCTACATAATGATTTATAAAGAATTAGGTATTCAGATAAAAAATTATCGTAGAAATTCTACACATTTATTTAAATCATATAAAATCAGTCAAATCTGTCTGATTGCACAGTACAGTTGCCATATAGTTGCTTAAAAATAACCGAAAGAACCCTCTTCTGTCGCTTTTAACCATCTGATGCTGACACTTACCCCTGCCTGCCGGGTGTCTCTGGGGCCTCACTTTGTGATTCTGACCTGCTGGCTGGTGGATCCACCCTAGTCTGCCGCTCATCTCTGGCTGTTATGCTCCGAGTGATTCTCGGGTCCGGGGTCTTGGAATCGCCCCTCTTGTTCACCTGTTCCTTGACCTTCTTTTCCTTCTTCTCGTCCTGGCGGCGGTTGGCGGTTTCCAGCATGTTTATCGCAGGATCTGTGTCGCTACACACTTGTAGTGGTAGCGATGTAGTGGTCTCACTCAAGACCTCATTCGAATGGGCCGACGGCTCCTCAGGGGGAACGGGTTTCTCTGCCACCTCTTCATCTTCATCTCTTGCTTCTTCATTTTGTTTTGTGCTGACCCTGCTCCTTGCGTTCATACTAGGGACCTGTTCTTCCGTCGTTCTTCCGGTGTTCTCACTCGAAACAGGGGGAGAGGTTTCTGTGGAAGCGGGCTGCTGTTCACCCTTGGTTTTGGTTGTTGGCACCGGTGTCACGTCATCATTTTCGACAACCGCCTTTTCTTGTCCCTTGCACCCTTTCGGGGTTTCCTCCTTGGTATCTCTGATCTCCTTCTTCTTTGCAGTGTCACCACTGTGGTTCTTCAAAGCCTTCTCCTGGGCGGGTGAGGATGAAGCCTCCTTGTTGAGTGCCGTGGGAAGCCGTTGAACCGGATCGCTCTTCTCCCCGACCTTTTCATTGCCGTTTCTGCTATCTCTGTCCTCCTCCTTGCCCTCTCTGCTCCTTCTCTCCCTGTTCTCCTCTTTTTTCCTCCCATGCTTCTCCCCCTCTTCACGGCTCCTTCTCCTCTTCGAGCTCCCTTCTCCACTGCCCTCCCTCCTCCTGAAATATCTTCCTAAGCGCTCACCTCTGCTGTTCCCTCTCTCACTGTTCTCATCTTCACACCTCCTCTTCCTGCTCCCCTCAATTCTCCCCCTGTACCAGTCCTCCTCCTCGTTGCTACTCTCTGTTCTTCTCCTCTTCCTTTGCTCCTCCTCCTGCCTATCTCTTCTGTAGCCCTGCTTCTCTTCGCTACTACTCTCTCTTCTTCTCCTACTCCTGGGCACCTCCTCCCGACTATTTGTTGGGCAGCTGTACTCCTCTTCGCTGCTACTCTCTCTTTTCTGCCTTCTGCAGGGCTCCTCCTCCCGACTATTTCTTCTGTAGCCATACACCTTGTACTTTCGTGGCTGACAGACCAACAGGGTAGTTGATGAGCTGCTGTGATTGGAGTCTCTGGTACTTGTAGTTCTTAAATCAGAGCTTCCCACTGGTGGCTTCACATTTGCTGCCTCCTAGAAGAAACATTATGGGTAATTATCTAGTTACGTTTTTTGTTTTTTGGCCAAAATCTTTTCAACATAATTATTGGCTGTCCTAGTTGCATAGATTCGATTTGACTACGAAAGAAGACATAGAGACAGATCATTACCATCCTCAAGTCTTTGTCCAAGGTGATCCTCTCACCGTGTTCCCTCCTTTGGCCTGCAAAAGTAACTCTTATCTTTTATAATCACCATCAGTGTACACATGCAGCACTAGAACCCACAGAATTGCTTCTCCAAAAAGTCTTCAGTAAAATAGGATTTTGAAAATCTGCCATTTCACCCAGAGAGTGGAAATAACATTCTTCCATTGGCAATTATTTCCCCTACTAAGGTGGGTGCAGTGGAGCAGATTGAATATAACATAGATGTAATGACGGAAGGCAAAAAAATACACCCAACATACTGTTTCTGTCGCTTGATAAGGTACTGGAACTCTCCAAAGTGGAATTCTCTGAACTGTACACTTCCAGATCTTGCACATGGCCCTTCTGCTGCTCTTCTATTTGCTCTGCCATGCGCTCGACACTAGGGCAGCAACGATTAGTCGATGAATCAATTAGCCCAGATTGAGACAGACAATGTATTGAATCTGATTTTGATAAGATATGCTTAATCCTTCAGAATTCCTAATATTTGATTCATGGATTATTGCAAAATAAATACTTAGCAAGTACCTGTCTTGCCATTTTTTATTCTAATTAGCTATTTTATGACATTTTATTGACTAAATTATGTATTGCTTAATCATAAAAACAGACTTTAAATGATATGATGAATAAAAAGAAGTGAAAAGTGAACTTACTTTTTGAGCCCATTAGAGAACCAGTGTGGGTATCTGCAAGGAAAGGAGATTTCTTTGATCTACATTTCCCTCCTGTGCACTACCTCTAATGCAATTACATGCTGCACTAATGACAGCAAAACACACACTGAACTTAGTCATGTTTTACCATTTAGCAATTCAGCAGATGCTTTTATTCAAAGTGACTTACTGTGCATTTTGTTTTTTAGGTACAGGTCATTAAGGAGCAGGTATAGGCATATTACCCAAGGTCAGGATGCCTACAGGTAGACTGTGGACATTGGTGTTCAAACTCAGAACCTTTCCACTTGGAGTCAAACCACTACACTATCATTTACATTTAGATTTAAGGCATTTGGCAGACGCTTTTATCCAAAGTGACCAAAGTTACAATAGTTCCAAAGTTACAATAACTACATTTGTAGAAAGAGACAGCAATATATCGCCATGGTGCATAAAGATAAGGATAAAACCAGCTTCAAGCATTCATAATTGCAAGCTTAATATCAAAAGTGTCATAATTAACACTGGATACACAGAGACTTGCATAAATACACATCTACTGCGTGAGGTCATGTGACATTCTGTGAGCTTGTTACAAACCAATCAGGGCCAAGACGTGGATGTACTCACCGCTGATGTAGTGTCCCCTTGCCTCTCACATGACGTATGTGATTGAGGTGAGTAAGCCATTCCTGTGGATAGACAAAATCACATCCACGGTAATACAAACCGAAAGGAAAGTCAACAGACACATTGCACAGCACAGTTCAGACTTATTTTCCTAAACTAACAAACAAACACATGGTGCGACTTACTACTTTGCTAGCGGCCTGGTAACAGCAGAGACTGCACATGTATGGGTATTCATCTGGTGCGTTTCCATGGTAGTCTGAGAGACAAACGGGCAAAGGCATCGCTGTGGGAGGCTGCACTTGTGCAGGTAACTTGGGATAGGATATCTTGAAGCATATCCCCGAGACCTTCGGCAAGGCTTTCGTGGTTGGGGCCGGTGCAGAGCATGCAGGTAGTGTGTGATGCGAGGATGCATCGGAGTATGTGGGAATTGAAGCCAGATCTCTTCCACAGGGCGGACATTGGGTTGGGGGTGGAGACGGAGGTTCTGGCAGGTCCCTGTGTTCCCTAATCTGCGTTAGGAGGTGTGGGATGGTCTCTGCAGTGAGCAGCTCTTCTGGCATGTCCGCCAGCATTGCCAACTCTTCCATGTCCAAGTCATAGTTGGTAAGGATGTCCAGAGCCTTCTCTCTCTCGTTGGGGTCGGACGACATCTGGTCTGGTCTAGGGACAACTGGAGCTAGCTCTCAACCTGTGGCAACATTGGGGGAAAAATAGACTAATAAAGAAATAATCCCCGAGTTCAGGAGAGTGTTCACAGGAATGTTGCTGGTACAATGCGTGTGTGATAATTTTGCAGCTGACTTCTATTGTCCTTGCTGCAATTCATTGATCCTTTATTTATTTATGAAGGGTGAGGTGTTGGAAAGAAGGTGCATGTTGTATAATAAAATATATTCATCGCAGGACAGCAACAACCAATAGGAAACAACACGCAAATTGCGAGCAGGCATTTCCAACCACGTCCCTTCCTTTTCAACATTTCAACCATTTATTATCAGGCGACATGAGAGCAACTTATGGAGGGTTATTTACCAGCAGCAGCAATGCTCACAGAGATCGGTCAAACGAGGTAGTCCGATTTGCTCCTCCTAGTGCTTAATGTATTGCATATGTGCCGATGTTAGACATTTATAATGGACTGAATCAGTTCATCAGTCAGTTAAGCCGTCGAGCGCGACAAAAAGTGTTGTGGAACCATCTGTCACTTCCGTGTGCTGCACGGAAGAAAAACCGAGGAGTACTTCCGGTGTTTATCTTATCCTATGATATACAACATCTGCCCATTTATTCAACGTCTCCGTTTGGAGGTAAGACCAAAGATAAACGCATGAAACAATGCATTGAACTGAATTTTGGAAGCAGTCTGTTCATCTTTGTTTGTGTTTTAATAGCTATTTGTTTTGGTGTTTCATCTTCGGTAACACCACATAAGAGGCCAAATTACAAAAGGATTCACCTCCACTTCAACAATATAAATGCTTTATTCATTCCTGAAGATGCATACATTGCTACCTAGGTAAATAAGTCTACGCTTTACTCGATCTGACGCCCGTTCATGACGCCCGTTCAACCCAACTGCTTTAAGGGTAGGCTAGATTGTAATGTTGTCACTGGCAATATATTTTAAACCAGGGTATGAGTTACAGGAAGATGTAATGGTACCATGTAGCCTACATTTCGGTGACCCATATCCAGAAGTCACCCAAAGAGCATTTGTTTCCTCCCCAGAATCTTCTTCTTGCAGAGAACCATCCCTCCACTTTTATTCCAGCTTCTCTTCATGTCTAACAACTTCCCATACCGGAGGTTTCCGCCTCAGGCGGAGACGCCTCAACCAGACTATGATTCTCGACGGGCAGTAGGGGGGGAGTATGACTTTTACGGGCGGACCCAGCCAACCCCGCCATTGGCCAATCAACAGCAGCTGCAGCAGTCGTTGTCGTCCTCCACCGAGTCCCCCTACACATCCCAGGGTACAGACATGGCCCTGGGCCTCATGCAGAGCTATGGGCTGGAGCCCACCGACCTGGCTCATCTGGCGGAGTTGCCCGAGGAGATGCTTAACCTGGACAGCCTCCCTCACATCCTTCGACAGCTCAAGGAGAGGCGGGAGACCACCCGCACTCCTATCGCTTCACCCACGGCAACGGCTCTCCTCTCCTCCCGGCGGCCCGGTCCATCCCGTACATCCGACACTCCTTCTGACTCCTCCGCCATCACTGAAAAATGGTTGCAGATCCGGAACCAGCCGGTCCAGTACCCGCTGGAGCACATCCTCTCGGCAGCCAAGAGCCGTTCCTTTGAGGAGCTTTCTTCCGATCGGCCTGACCGCCGGGACCATCCCAGAGCTTCTTTAGCTGCTGGGTCCTACAAACATCCCTCCAACACAGATTCACCTCTACCACCACTACAACCCTCCTCCTCTTGTTACATTGTCGACTACGGTCATCAGGTGAAAACCACAGATCAGGGTAAGCAAGGGAGAGATGACTGGTATGAGAGGCCCGCTCACAGCCAGCCAGCCTCTGGAAGAATGCCCCCTCCTGGTTACTCTCAGTCGGACTCTGCAGGTAACTACAGCTTGGGGTTTCCCAGGGAGCCCCACAGGGCCCAGCCCCGTTCGGCACCGAGGCTGGATCCTCTTCCCAACAGCAGAGGCGGCGCTGTGCAGGCCAGCACTGACCCTACTATGTCCCCCTCCTGGAAGGAAGCCCTGGACTTCCATGGCTCATCACCGGTGGTCTTCCCGCACTCTTGTTCACTGTGCGAGGTCACGTCCCTCTCAGACAAGGTAAGTAGCTTACCGTCTGTCCTACATGACCAGGGTGCTGTGCAGGGCTCAAACTGACTGGCGGGTGGTCTCTGAGGGGGAGGACGGAGGGGGAACGGGAGGGTGAGTTAGGTGAGCTGAGGGGGAGGATTTTTTCCTTCCGCAGGTTTTGTGCTTTTCCGGGCCCCACGGCAGGAAGGAAGGCAGGTAGGTAGGAGATGTGAATAGATTTGGATTAACACTGGGTTTGTTTTCATTTTCTTTCCTGTGTTGCCGTTAATTAATGGTTTTTTTCCACAGCACTGAGTAAAGACCCGATGTGACCCCGGTGTGTCTCATCAGTTTGTTTTCTTTGAGATGTAGACCGTAGGCGGTGTCTTAAAAAGTAGGAGGTTCTTACTTTTTTCTCAATACAGATCATCTGTATTGAGAACCACCAACTTTTGCTTGTCATTTAAGGTAATCATTCAACCTAACAAGTGTACTAGATTTACTTGCCAGCCACCAGAGCGCACCACTTACACAGCTCATTTTCAACCAGATCGCACATACCGGTACCTAAATTATAATGTCCGTCCCTCAGTGTCTGAATCTCGTCGGCGACCGATTTAGACACGGAGAGAAAATAGTTGCCCGGTCAACTAAACAGTGAGGCAATGGTGTGGGAAGGAGTGGAAGAGAATGATTGACTCTTTTACCATAAGCATTGCAATATATTGTGTGTGTGTTTAATGATGGCAGTTGTGAAGTATTCTGCTTCTACTAAATGTGTATTGGGAACAAGTACTAATATTTTCATAATCCCTGGGAACTTGGATGGCCCGACTGGGACTATATTTCCAGGCCTAGCTGATGTTCCCTGTCCAGCCCTAAATTGTACATTTGCAATTATTTTTCCTAGACTTCTGCTTGTAGAGCTAGTTATTAATAAGGTTATTTAAGTTATTAAAATAAATAATCATCAAATGCAATTATGTTATATGATAAAGAGTAAATAGACTTACAGTTACAATAGGCCCTTTGAGAGCAACCATAATGCTGATGAAATTGAGTTTGACACATCTGCTTTACAATATGGAGCATGTTCTTGTCTGAAATGGGCTCCAAACACCAACACTGAGCAAACCATACTTTCTGAGGGTGGCTAGAGTTT
>OMOU01032109.1:19817-32604 GCA_900312585.1 Malacocephalus occidentalis
TGATGTGAGGAGCAAAGTGTTTACACTTAGACTGGGGCTATCCTGAATGTTATACTTTACACAAATGAAGATGAACTTGATTTAAAGCAACTGCTCTTGGCTCCCCAGTTGTGGCTGCAGCACATCAATGGATCCCTGCATGCAGACAAACAGCTGGCCCTGTTGCAGAGGTGTGTAGCCCACGCACTCTCACTCCAGAGAAAAGGACATAGAACATGTAGTAGGCCTAACACACACCTTACTATAATCTTCAGTTACTATACTATATGTACTGTTGCTAGTGTTACTATAATGTTCACCTAAACTATACCTATAACTCCAAAACTAAGACAGCCAGCACTTGGGGTCCAAGTGCCAAATGGTCAAATCTGCTGGCATTGGCTGGTGGCAGGTGTTCACTTTGGACCCTGTCAGCACAGCAGAAAGGTTCCGGGTTCAGACCAGACCCCGATGTCCACAGTATGTCTGCAGACAGTGCCTACTCGCTAATGAAGTGCACCTAAAATGTCACATAAGATATGCCTGAGCAATGACAAAACAATAATATCTTTTACGATGTGTCTGGTGCAGAACAAGCATCGAAAACATTCACTTGTAATCTGTGAAACGAGTGTGTCATGGCACTGACTGTGTTAGTAGGGTTGAAACTTACCCTACCCCTGCATAGTGTGTGTTGTACTCAGTAACAGTATCAAAGTGCTTTTTCTAAATGTTTTGTCCTCTTGCTGTGTCCTTTATTCAAGGTACCCCACCTGGGACTGTCGCATGGGGAGAAAGTCAAGGTTAGTTCTGCCGTCTATGATACGTTTTATCTCATTCACCTAATCTCTCACCTGAGAAAGGGCAGACTATTGTGTGGGTAGTGTTTCCACAAGACCTTTATTTTGGAGGGTCCATGAGACTTTAAATGTATTTTAAATGTTTGCTTTTTTAATTTAAAATGGATGCTCACTTAATGAATCGCAATTTTGTGGGAAAACAACACTACAATGATTTTCTGTCTCTTAAGGTTTGACGACCAACCAGCAAATCCAAAGGATGAACCAAAACCCACCCGCCGCCCCCAGGCAACCAATCAAAACTCTGGTATGGCTACCTTCATCGTGTCTCAAGCAACGAGTGTTCCTCAATAACTGCCTTTGTATACCGAGACGTCGAGTACTCCTGTGTCTGCTGCTTCTGGTTTGGCCAGCTTTTCAACCAGCCTGTTGAACGACTTCAACGCTACCCGGATTCAATAAAGCAGTGAACTCCTTCTCCATTAGAGTTATCCCATCAAGCCTCTGATGGACTAATGGATAATTACTTAAGGACGAAATTCAGACTAATGGTCCACAGGACGGATCACACTGCAAATTGAGGACTAGGAAGCGGGGGAGAAGCCGTGGCATTCGTCTTAAAACGAAAGTTCAGCCCCTCTCACGCACACCCCTACCTTCTATTATTCTGTCCAGCGTTCACAGTCCCTTCGGAATAAAACGGAGGAGCTGCAGGCGCAGGCTTGTTATAGTTGCCAATTCAGAGATGCCTGCATTTTAGCCCTTACTGAGACTTGGTTGTCCGACAGAGACTCGGACAAGGATCTAGCAATCAATGGATTCGGTGTGCCCATTCAGTTAGGCAGAGACGCTTCGTCTGATGACAATTGTGTGCATCTCCCTGTATATCGCACCTTCTTCCTAAAGAGGGGCTGACTATTTGTGGAAAGCACTGGCCTGAGGACTTGCCTGTCTCTCCAGGGTTTTAGACTGTCACCTGGTTTTAGACTGTCACCTGGTTTAGACTGTCTTGTCTTAGTTTGTCTTAGTTTGTCTTTTGTCTTAGTTTGTCCTTTGTCTTAGTTTGTCTTTTGTCTTAGTTTGTCTGTACTGTCTTAGATATTTGTCTTTACTGTCTTTTTTGTCTTTACTGTCTTAGTTTGTCTTTACTGTCTTAGTTGTCTTTCAGTCACTATTTCAACTGGGCCTGAGAGGCATGCAATTTCATCTGTGCTGTATGTCAATATAGCACATTTGACAAATAAAATAACTTTGGTTGTTTAGATTGCACCGAATAATACATTTGAACTTGACGTGTCGGTGTCCTAGATTTGGTTCGCTCGTGGTCTAACGCTGTATCCTCTCCCCCTAGGGCTCCAGCGGCATAAAATGAAAAAAAAGGTAAGCATTTAATACTCTGTTTGTGACACGGCGATTTGAAGTTGGCTTGCTTATAGTAGAGTTGTGTGCTGTTTGTTGTATGGTGTAGTCTAAAGAACAGCCATCGTGTTCTTCTATTGGTCCTTTAGAGCGGGGGCAGGACCAGTAAAGTGGTGTGTGCCAGATTTGAGGCCCAGTGTGTTGACGAAGCACATCTTCGAACGCTAACCGAACCCTTCGGGAAAATAGTCAAAGTTCTTATGTTCCCCTGTTTGGTAAGTTTGTAATTCATCTCCTGCCGTGTGTGTTCTGCATCATTCAATGCTTTACCTGTAGGTGTTACATTTACATGCAGGTATTTAGCCGTGTGATTTCATCCAATGGGAAGTTGGTGAGGTGAGGCTGAGGTCAATCTCATTCATAACATCAATATTAAAGTAGCTGCAAGATAATCTAAATACTGCAGTGCACAACCTAGTTAATGTATAACCTATGTATATTATATATTGTAATCATAATTATATAATATAGAACATTTCACCACTTATATATTATATACATACATATATAATGGTATACTTTTGTTTTTATGGCTTTATATGTGTGATGTATGATTTAATTTTTTTAATGAAGAAAATTATTAATTAGGTCTTGCGTGCATTTTCACCAATTTTTGCTGTCATGTTCTTACACTTGTTATTTTTAGTAATTTAGAGTGAAATTATTTTGTCTTTTTGAGTTCAAAATATAGACATAAATAATTACTGTCGTATACAAAGCCCCCCCCGCTATAATTTAACATTGAAAAACATTGATGTGGATAGTGGTTCTCCATCCCAGTTACCCATTAGAGCCCAGTAGTCCCAGCAGCCTCGAGCGAGCCATGTTGGCCAGGCCGGGTACGGCTCAGCGTGTTGCGGCTAACGGGTGCTAACATCCACCTCTTCTCACCCCACCAGGCGTTTGTGGAGATGGGCTCCAGCGACCAGGCCAAGGACCTGGAGAAGTACTATGGCAGCAACCCAGCTACTGTGCAGGGCAAGGAGGTGACCTTCCAGATCTCCTCCACCTTCAGTTTCCTGCAGGTACTGTGGTTGTGAGGTCGATTCATGCGTCTTTGTGGATTCTTGGTTTGAAGTTGAATTGAAGCGAGTTGTGTTCATTTTGTTGTTGTTTATATTGGAATGAATTTGGTCGCATCACGATGACAAAGAACGATCGTAGCTCTGGGCCCTATTTCACATAGCAGATTAGGATGCGTTGAAGTTTGAACCAGAACTCTCACTCGAGCAAGCACTTCCTTGACCTGGCTTGAGTTTCCAAGTGTCTTTCACAAGTGTAAGTGTGTAAAACTAAGAGTGGGCTGTGAATTGCACATCACTTCAATATAGAAACTTCACGTTACGTTTGGGTTGATGTTTGGTTAAAATACTAACAAGGAGGACCTTGGATCCTCCCTTGGATTACAGTTGTTTTGGATAAGACCCTATGAAGTTGTTCGTTGCCATAATCTAAACCAATGAAAATATAGAAAGACTTTGTGGGCGGAGTTATCTCAGAGCTAACCAGGTTAGCCAGCAGGTTAGCTCCAGGTTAGGCTCATGGTATGATTCGCCACAATAACTGAACTGAGATCAGTCCAAGCTTGGTAGATTTAATACAAAATGAGCTAAAGAGAAAACAAAAAAAGTATTTGTTTGTGTTCTATGCTCTGTATTCTATAAGGATTCTATATTCTTCACCCCCCCCTCCCCTCCCAGAGTTCTAGGGTGCTGAGCTTCATACCGGCCCCCCAGGGAGAGGACGGCTTCTCCGACCTCATGGCGGTAGTGAAGCGCTTTGGTGCTCCCCTGTATACACTGGACTTGCCCTCGCTGGTGAGCACGGCCTCTTACCTCAGGCTCTCGTTAAGCCGCTTTTCCACCACAGGAACCAGGGGCTAAATTAAGTTATGATGGAGACCAGAAGAAATGTATGTGCAATGTTGTTATTAAAGTAATTTGTTAATTTAAAGTGACTTGACTGACTCAAAGATTGACTCAAATGGACACCAAGATACATGGATATAAAACCTTAAAAAAAAGTTATATATATATATATATAAGTCATCATGCAGCTCACTGTAACACAAGCTTTCTTTTGCTCTCACCAGGCGTTCATAGAGATGAAGAATGAGGCGGACGCCCAGAAGCTGGTCAGCTATTATTCAACCAACATTCTGAAGATAAATGGGAATGTGATCAAGGTCTCCTTCTCGGCAGAGTACAACACTCTCCTGTAAGTGTCTCCACGGATCACCTAGTCACACCAATAGATTTCAGGTGCATAATTAGATCCAAACTAGATCCTTTTTACCAGAGGGTTAGCACACAGGTGTAGCCCATAACATTAACCATGGGTCTGTTTAATTTGGGTCTGGTAGCGCACCAGTATAGACACAAATAGTCCAGTTAATATACATTGATACTATGTTGGTGCTGCAACAGACTGACCTAATGTGATGGAACAGGAAGTTACCGTACCCTGCTCTTGACGATCAGTGAAAAGGGTCTATCGCCTGCCCCACTGTGTGCTCTATCGGGAATGATTTGTGAGCGATTTTAAGACTCCCAGACAGCCGAGTGTCTCTCTGCTGCCCCCCACAGGCGAGTGTCCTCCGCCAAGAAGTACGAGGAGCGGGTCGAAGGAGGAGGAGCAGTAGCAGGAGGCCCCTCCGTAACCAAGAGGTCTAGGAGCCCCAGCCCATGGAAGGGGAGGAGCCAGGGAGATGAAGGCCATTCCAAAAGGAGCAGAAGGGAGGGGGCGGTGGTGGAGGAAGGGAGGAGCAGGAGCAAAAGTAGCAGTTCTCCGTCGCGTGAGAGCAGGCAGGGGGGCGGGCAGCGGCCCCGCTCCTCAGACGGCAGGTCCCAGTGTGAAGAGGAGGCAGTCGTAGACGCAGCCACGCCCCCTGGTAAGGAAGCTGTAGCATAGTCGCAGCCACAATGCCACATACGTGACTTTAGTTCGGGGCTCCTCCAGGGACACAGGCAGGTTGTGGTGTTGTCTGGTCTATTGTAAAATTGTAGGGGAATTTATATGGAGGAGATGGTACATGTGCTCGCTAGCATGCTAGTGCTCTTCTCTTTTCTCTCTTCCCCCCCCCCGAGTGTGTGTGCTGGTGGCTGACTTAACCTGTGGTGCACTGATTGGCCAATGCACCACAGGCTTACCCCGCCCCCCCAGACTAACTGGGCCAGGTGAGGCCAATTATGCCAGCCAGCCACCAACCACACGCCACAGAAGCCCTTGCGGGACAAGAATCTCACACTTACTTGAGTGCTTGAGATAATAATAGTGTTCAGAGGTCAGGGAATTTCAAATGGCATTTAAGGAGAAGAATTTGTCTGTAAACCATAAAGGTCACAGAGATTCAAAACCAGGCGTAACAAATCTGCTAAGCTATAGCGCAGTGGTTAATGGTAAGTTGTGCTTTGATGCCGTGGATACAGCCAGATTTATAGACCTGCAGTCCTTTGATATTGTACTTTGTGATTAGACTTTCAGTCAAACAGATGATTGAGATTATAGATTCGTATATCATCTTTTACCAGAATTATGAAAAATATTCTCTGTACATCAAATGGCGACCACGAGAACAGACCTAAATGTCAGTGTTAATGCCTTTTTGGATTACATTGAAGTGAACCAGTAGCGCACCCCCTCTCTCTCGCTGCAGCACAACCAGGACCCAAAGCTGAGGCGGCGGTCACAGCCGGCACCGACCCAGAGACCGACGCAGCCGGGCCTCCGCAGGACGAGGAAGAGTAAGTCTGTCTTTAAGGGGATCAGAGCCTCCCACACTTGGGATTGGGGTGGGTGATGCCATTGTTTTAGCGCAATTATGCAACATTCCCCAATCTAACAATCGTGCCAGTGAAAAACGTCCATAAAGCCTAAAATGATGCTCTGTCCTATATTTAGAGGATTTGTATAATGAGTGTGTTTCGCGTGTCTGTATTGATTTGTTAAGAAGTGTAATTGTCACATACACATACAGGATGTGCAGTGAAATGAAAAAGTAGCCCAGCGGAATGTGCAAAACAATACAAATAACAGAATTGTTGCCAGGGCCACCCTTACCTCTTGAGCTACTGCCGCACCTGTAAGATGGGAGAGGGGACTAGAACTAGATGGGTGTCACCTGTGGGTGCTGTAGGTTGTCTGACGAGGAGAGCGACATCGAGGGGATGGCGGTTATCGGAGAAGACGGAGAGAGCCTTGGCGGTGAAGAGGAGGAGGAAGAGTCTTCTGTGAAAGACGGTATGCCAGATCCATCCAGTCCCCACGGAACAATGTGATGAAAATAGAAAGTGACTCCTCGCTACAATCCGGCCTGAAACACAATCTCATGCTTTTCCCCAGTCAAAGTGAAGGAGGAGGAGGTGGTCTCTGATCCAGAGGTCTGCTCCTTATCAGAGCCGGAGAAACTGAAGCACGAAGAAGAGGTTACTATGGGATATTCTATTTCTAATGGATCATTCTTTTTGTTGTAGAAGTGCTTTTCTTTAAGTGTCAGTATAATCAATATGAAGCAGAGCTGATGTGCTCGATGATCCCAGCTCTCGGCCAGCAGGTTTTCAGATTGTCTTGGTTGGGTTTTCCAAATGACTCCTGTATGAAAACTGCATCCGATTTACACCTGTGTACTAAATATGCATGCTGAAAGTGCACCGTGTACATCTTGGTGGACACTCCCACTTGTGATGTCACTAGAGAGTAGGCTAATCAACATGGCTAATCCCGGTAGTAACGTATGGGCCCTTTATCCCTTGTCTTTCACATGTCCAGGAGAAGGACGAGGAGCCTAATTTCATGGAGCTACTTGAGGACTGCATCACTCTCGATGAACTCGATGATGAAGACGACAAGGCGGAGGAGAAGGAAGAGGAGAAAGAGGAAGAGGAGTGTGACAACGAAGGTACAGCAACCAACGAGAAGTTTCCCATCCCACAACCGGGATCACTGCAGTTGCTCTCCAGACCAGGAGGCGCTGCGGTCCACATGTAGATTCTCTTGCTTGTTGTTGTTGTTGTTGACGACGACGACATTATACTTGTTGTTTGCTTCACAGATCAGCAGGAGGAAGGCGACTCAAAGGTGAGGAATGGAGATCTGGGATCCTGCTCACTAACAAGACCGTGAGCCACGTAGCTTCTTTCTCTGTCCACTCGTTTCTGCTGCTACTGAATGTGTTGTGTTTCCCCAAGGTGATCTACTTCAGGAACCTCCCCTCATGCTACACCGCCGCAGAGTTTGTGAACCTCGTGAAGGCCCACGGAAAGGCGGTGCAGTATATCCTCGTCCCCGACCACCAGGAGGTGAGGTGGCGCGCTGCCCGCCGTTCGTCTGCTTGGCTCTCCGTTCTTCACCTCAGTTTTAGCTTGCCACATCAAGTTGGGTTATGTTTCCTGTGCAAAAAGTGCAAAACGTTGTGCTGACGGGGAAAGATAAAACCCCCGTCTGAATTCTCACTCTCATCGAGGTTATTTTCTCTATTTTCTGAAGGCATTATGCCGTTAGTTTCTCCTGGTCGCGTTTCTTCGTCCATCAGTTGACCTCATGGTTTGTTTCGCAGGGCTTCATCCAGATGTCCAGCCAGTTAGAAGCCATGCTGGCCTCTAGGGAGCTGGGGAACAAGCCCAGCCTTAAAGGCTCCGTGTTGGACGTAGCGCTGACCCACAAATACCCCAGTCTCTCCGCAGGGTAAGACCCATCCACATTGGGAAATCCCACTTGCTTCTGGTCTTTTGGCCGCGTTTCGTTCCAGGCTGAATTTCCGTGCGCCCATTATAGAACGAGGAGAAGGAATGGCCAGGGAACGCTTGAATGTCAGGCGTTGTGATCTGAATGGAATCAGCGTAGCGCAACCCGCTGATCAAAAATATCTGTCTGCATCCAGGTGGACGATGCTGTCAAAGGAGAGGGAGCAGGAACCCAGGAGGAGGAGCAGCAGCAGCAGCAGCAGCAGCAGCAGCTCCCACTCCAGGGCGTCATCCCGAATCAGTCCAGAGAAGGAGGAGGAGGAGCAGGAGGAGGAGGGGCCTGCTTTGTCTAGGAAGTGCCCTTCAGAGGAGCCGGAAGTGGAAGTGCCTCATATGGAGGAGAAGGAGGCAACAGAGACACCCCCACAGGAAGTGGATGGCATGGGGGCAGTGGCGCCCAAACCAGACAGTAAACACGAGTTGACACCAGACGAGGAGAGCGGTGACAAGACCACGCCAGAGGAACCAACGCAGCAGCAGAGTGACCAGGTACAGTGGTGTCACGGCCGGCAGAGGGCGCTGAACACAACAAACCAAGGAGACCTGGAGAATACGATGAGAAATCCATCCATTCCATGAAAAGCATGAAATGGATTATACTTTGCATTTTGTTCCTCAATATCTAATCATCTATGTTCTTCATATCCATTCCATAATTGTGTCAGCTGTGATTGGTCAGGTTTGTCCTAATCTAGGCCAAGTCTTTTTCAGATTTTTTTGTTTAAAAAGTGTCATGACGACACGGATTCATTGCAATACGATGACTACATACATGCATCCCTTGACATGATATGAAGATGCTGCCGTTTTGTCCTTGCTACAGAACACTGAGGGTGGTTGTCTGGTAGCTGTGGAGACCAAGCAACCTGCAGGGGGCCAGCAGCCCCAGCCGGGGCCTGCAGACACAAGTGTGGAGCCTCCTAAACCCACCAAACCCGTCGGTAGGAATTAAAAACACATTCCTGATATACGTAGTGATAATTATGCAGAATCCTTTTCTAAATGTTTACTTTTGATTTCATGGAAAACCAGAGCTTTTACTTCGTCCCAGATCTTTATTTTATTTTTTGCCTTCTCTGTGACGTCAGTGGGGGCTATTTAAGTTGAGATTTTGACCAGGATCAATCTGTCTTTTTGTCCAAAATAGGTTTGAGGGTTTGATTTTTCCTTTAACATGGCTGTGCTTGAATTGAGTTCCATCCACACTAACATTGAGAATAACAGTGTCAAGACGATATGCCACAAATAGAATGTATTTGTGCTGTTACCATGTCTACACTCTAACCAGCTCAAATTCAATCACTTAATTTATTGATAATCCAGTCACCTTTTGGTATCGACCTCAAGGCACTTGATAGATTGATTTCCATCGTGTGGGTTGTAGGTGCCGAGTTTGTCCGCCCCGTCGTGGGCTACTTCTGTAACCTTTGCAAGGTCATCTACGTAGACGAGGACGAGGCCAAGATCCAGCACTGCAGCAGCCTCACACACTACCAGAAATACAAGGTGACCCTCCCAAAACCTGGCCGCTCAAAGTCCCAGTGAAGACCGATCCACCACTCTCCACTTGTAGCTATGAATCATTGGGCAGACTGATCGTATGTGCGGCCTTTTCCAAACATCTATTGCTTGTCAACAGTCTCCCGTGGCCCCATCTGTGTATCAAGTGACCTGGTTCTTTAGTCATTGTTTTTGCCTTTGCCTTTCAGGAGCACACAGGCCAGGACCCCTGGAGCAGCGAAGACACTCGTGATGCAGATGTAAATGAATGCCTCCCGCCGATTGGCTGTCGTACAATGATGACATGACTCATTGCGGTCCAGTTGAATGTACGGCGTCTTACCCGCCTGGTTAGACCTTTCTATGCAGTCAACCATTATGCTTTAAATGACCACATCCCAGTCCATTCATTTGATGGCTTTTAATGTTTGTTAGAACGCCTTTTGGACGTTTACACAACATTGTAACAAAACTGCCATTTCTTTATCCAAGAGTAATGACTTTTCCAGCTGTTTTACTACAAAATATTTCATGGTCGCTAGAGGTAGTGTTTTCTTACACTACTAATGACACGTATTAAAAGTACAGTCATGCACATTTGTGTTTTTATTTAAAAAGTAAATCGCTGCAACACTCCACTGTGTTTGTGTGCTTAACATCAATATCCTGGCGGTTGAATGATTGAAACCTATTCTTGACTGCCAAATGCCTTGCATGTTAACACCATGTGGTCTAAAACTAAACGGAACGTTTATTGAAAATAATAGCTTCCAGTTATTCGGCTTTTCTCTTCTTGGTGCTGGAGGCCTTTGTCTGCTCTTTTTCCAGATGTTTCTGAAAGAATAGGAGTAGGTTAGCCTTCAAAAGATTACTGACTATCGCCCAAATAATGTATACTTTATTTCCATTAAAGGAATCATTCCGCTATGTCCACAACATCAATTCTGTTTCTGTTCACGGAACATGTTTCTTAATGGGACCAATAGAGAACACAGATCCTCGACTAACGACCAGGTCCGACTGAGTTGATTGCAGACAATGATTTGTTCACTCATATGAAGCAGTACTATCACTAGAAGATAAGTGATATTGGTTGGGCTCAAGGCTCCGCCGTACAGAGGCCCTGGATTAAGGTAGGCCTTAACCCATGGCCTCTTGTGAGCACCATAAGGGCCGGGCTAGCAACAGGCTACCTTGAGCTTGTCATAGTGCGTCTGGCTGCTGCAGTGGACCTTCTTGGCCGTGTCTTCATTGGAGTAGAAGAGGAAGCAGACCCTGCAGTAGTAGCCCATCTTCACGTATTCCACACCTGAGGGGAACAGCACCCAGTCAGTCATAGCACACTTGCAATACAGAGCATGCCTGCTATCAAGTCTACTGCTGATATTTCAGCAGCCCTCTGGTTGGCAGTCAAGCTCCCCCTCCACACGACACATGAAAGTGACTCCTCACCGACGGGGTTCTTCGGGTCGTACGGCGCTAGGGGCAGCGAGGAGCTGGAGGCCTTGGGCGGCGCCTCGGCGGGGGCCGGGGGTTCAGCCAGCGAGCTCTCCGCCTGGCTGGCTATCGCTGCGGGAGCGGCAGGCATCTCTGTCTCCCGATCCACCTCACGCATCACATCCTACACGGGAGCAGGAGAGGGCGTTGGAGTCACATGGGGCCACCGCTCATATAGGAGATTGTCCGTGTTGAGACATCACACACTTCATCACAGAGGGGGATTTCAGGATGGTGACATGAAAAGCGAGGAAACAATTCTGTGTTCATATCATTTGATTCATGTCTCCGGTAACCGGGGGTTCTATTAAATTAACATGCACCATTTAGGTTGAGCACATGACTTGGGGAGTTCAGACAACATTAAAGCAGGTAGGGGCTTCTTGCCCCCACTGCCCACAGCTAGACTAGACAGTAGAGACCCAATAGCCACTATAGTCTCCGGAGGCCAGCGAGCCAGGAGGCCGGTGTTCTGGTCAGGTTCCTCTCTAGCGGTGGGAGGTGAGGCCTTACCTCAGTATTCTGGAGGTCTGGGCTCTCCTTCGCCTCCTCACTGCTCAGGGTGCTGGGCTCCACGCTGGCTTGGGTCTGCGTCGGTTCTGCAGAGACCTCAGTGGAGGTCGCCTCTATCTTTTCCGCGTCTTTCTTCTCCACCACTCCCACCTCCTCGTTCTCCTCCACCACCACCTCCTCCTCCTCCTCCGGGGCCATCTCTTTGGGTTTCTTGGAGGGCGGCTCTGCTGTGGTCTTGGCTGAGGTACTGCTGCTGGGACTCTCCCTCTTGACAGGCCTCTTCACTCCTTGTGAAGTTACCTGTACGGGCCGTCTGTGGCTACACAAGAGACGGAGCAGATCTTTAAAACACTCTTTATACAGAATGTATAATTCCAGTAAATAAATGACATGAGGTGCTATGGACACGTTCTGGCGTTGAGATGAATGTTCATGGTTTCTCGGTGCCCTCACAACTTTCCACCGAGTTTGTGTTGGAAGCTCAAGTCCTTTTACCTTTGCCATCCTGCATGTTAAAGTTGACAAGGGAGAGTTGGAGACGTACCCGTACTTGAGATGTTTGTACTTCCTACTGACGTAGACACACAGGGCCTTGTTCTGCAGTTTAGGTGGGTTCGTCTTGTAGAAATCGGACATTTTTTCTGCGTCCTCCGCATTCTCCATCTCAATGAAACACTGGGGAACAAAGCAACCGTCGCTTTAAAACAATACAGCAATTCAGCACGTTTTTGAAACTTTACAAAGACATAGAATCCAAAGGCAAAAAAAAGAAAGATGCATTCATAAAAATGTAAAAGCTAAAATAAGCTGTACTTATTTAACTCACCCAGACAGGGAATTAGTATATAGAGAGATTTGTCTCATTATAAATACTAATATGATTGTGCTTTGAAAAAGTGAATTTGTGCCTTGCAAACGGACATTTAAATGAATGTGCAATGATTTGTATAAATACATGCATCATTGATGAATGAAGTTTTGCACAAATACAAATTTTGTTTTGTTTCAGTCTCAAATCTGAAGTGTTCACTGACGTCGTTTTGACACACGCCATTAATCCACTTTTGAAGTTTGTTCAGTGTGTCGGTGTGCTCTTTCATAAATGAGTCACAGGACAGTGGAATAGAGTGCACTCGATACCAGTACAAAACACCGCCAAGTCGCCCATACTGGTTTGCCTTGAACCAGATGTTGAGCTCACCTCGCTGCGGATTCTGTTGAGGAAGTATTTCCTGATGTTGCCGAAGGACTCCGCTAGCTTCAGGACGTCCTGGTCCGTGTAATTGGTGTTGGGCAGCTGTCCAACGTACACCACCTTCCTGGGCCCACTCTGGGGAG
>OMOU01032628.1:1026-11729 GCA_900312585.1 Malacocephalus occidentalis
GTAAGAAAGGGGGGGGGGGGGGGGGGGGAATCACATTTAGTCTCTCAGGAGATACGTCGATCATCGTTTCTGATGATCGACGTATCCTCAGGAGAGGTTGCCTGTTTCGTCACGGTCTGCTGCGTGTCTCGTGTGAGGGTTTGTTCTTCCTCAACGGCTGATTGACGAACAGCCACAACGCACCATCTGCTCACATTTCAACAAAGGGTTCAAACTCCGGCACGTTCTGATGGTTAAGTATCGCGGGTTGTTTCACCCCTCTTGTGGTTCGAGGACAAGGGCGGGAGGGACTGGCGACTACTTGTACTACTAAATGTAAATAACCGTGCTATGAAGTTGCTGTTCTATATTTGATTCTGGAGATATTAGGGTTGGAAAAACATTGGGTTTGACACTGGATTTCTGATCTTCAGTCAGTAGTTTTAACAGCTTGGTGACGCATTATCTTGTCACTCTTGTTGGGCCTGTGAGTCTCCCGCACTTCCTGCTCTGAGCGTCCACTTCCTGCTCTGAGCGTCCACTTCCTGTGTTCACCCTCCTGCGCTCCAGACACGCCGGAGAGGAAATGAATAAGAGGAGCAGCTTCTCCTCCCTGGATATTTCATCACATTTATTTCCCGTTGTCTGCCCTCTCCACTCTAACATTCTTTTTGTCATTTTATTTCCTTTCTTTCTTTTGCGCCAGCAGAAGGCCCTCCACACCCCCAAGGCTGCATGTTCACATGAGACGAGCATGGTCAATGAGTTCTACACACACACACACACTCTCTCACACGCGCACACACCTCAATGCTTCCGATGGCGTCCTCCCTCTCCATTGTACGTGTGGGTGAGAGACAGAGAGAGAGATTCCTGAATTATTATCTGTGTGGGATTCGAGGCTCCGCTCTCTCCGTTTCCCTGTCGGGAGCCTCCAGCCTCTTCTTACTCAACCCGGAGCAACACACAGGCTCCTCCCAGCCTCGCCTCCGCCACAGCGGGCAGCCTGTAGCGGAGATATTGTTGCGTCTTACATTGAAGTATAATTTCGACGATGCGTTTGGTTGAGATTTGTTTTTCTGCATCCTATTACTGCATCTTACGTTGAACAAAATAACCCAATGGGAAAAATAGCCTGTGAGAAAACAACCATTTTATCAGCTTGATTATAATTTCATGTATAATAATGCAATCGAGAACCCACTTAGAACCCACTTAGAACCCACTTGGGCAAACACCGGTGGGTCCGTCGTGGAACCCGTGGCCAAACCCAATTCAGGGCCCACTAAGCAGCCCTTCCAAAACCTGATATGGGGGATATACTTAAGTCTCGAAATGTAACCAACAAGGTGAGAGGACACACCCCCCCCCTCTAGCTGCAGGGGTCCGGCGTCCACACACACGTAGTAGCTTTTTTCAATAGGTTTCCAGAGAGCGCATGGGGCAGGAAACGGCCGCCTGCAGAGAGAAAGAAAAGCAGCGGCCAGCTTCTTTGTGCAACGCTCCGAGTGCTTCCATTTGAATACATCTGAGTGCTTTCATTTGTTCCTGGGTGGAAAAAGTCTCCATGTGGACACAGAGCCTCTCAGACGCGGGGACAATGCAGCTTTTCGCGCAGCACCTGCCGTGCGTCATCACAACACGACCAGCGGTTATTCCGTCTTCGTGCACCGGAGGTCCACCCCCGCTAACCCACATAGACCGCCGCTGTACCCACCAGACGGGCTGTCCTGCCCGCCCCCGCCCCACCGCTCACACTATCCCACTGGCACACCGCTTCAAGGGCTTGGTGACGAGTCATGTCCACCACAGACTACTGGTGAGCAGTGTGTGAGCAGTGTGTGTCCCACGTGTGTGGGGGGGGGGGAATAGTCCCAGGGTGGCCAATTATTATTATTTTATTATGTTCTGCAGGGATAAACACACGCAAGAGAATGTCACTGTTAGCCCTATGGAAAGTCCCTGTCAATGGATGGACTATATTCAAGTCTATATTCATTGAACACACTATAGGCTAGCTCCTCTGTGTTCATCCAGAGAGAAAGAGAGAGAAAGGGAGCGAGAGGGAACTATAATTAAGTTAATGGCCTACTTTAGGGGGAAAAGGACATTGCATTGACCTTTGAAGACTACGTTTGTCTTCACATTGGATTACCTTTTTGGGAGTTATGTTTGGAATTTCCTTTACTCGAGTAGTTCGAGGAGTTCAAAGAAAGAACGAAACCCATACATTTTTTATGACTGTCTTTTTATTTGGATGTCATGTCCTTTAGTCATGCAAGGCTTTGTGAATGAGCTAGAATAACACAGAAATAGGACGCTTTTCTACCCTATTAGTTGGGTGGACTGTCGAGCGATTCAGGGCTGAAGTTTGTTTGCCTTTTTCATTTGGTTTGCTTTGCGTTTGTTTACGCCTGACTCGATATTGATTTCCCGGTGTGGCAAAACATACACCCTTTAACCCATCACAAACTATGTTTTGCTGTGGTTCGGGTCACGTTATGTCACCTAAATCGAACCGAGCTGTAGTTCACATAGAAATGCTTTCAAGCGGCCAAGGGCTTGTTTGGTTTGTTAAGTCCGCACCCAAATCCAGATACAACGTGGGCCATAAAATGATGAAAACAATGCCTTGTCAGACACGCCCTGCTCCGAGTGGATCAGTGAAGGGAGCGTCAGCAACGTGACTGAAGGACATGTCTGACAAGACATCCCGCTGCTGCAAATGACACCACAATCCTCTGCTTTAGCATTTAAAGGGCCCCCTATTTTACCACCAGGTGTGCGTGTGAATAACCATGACAAGCCGCTTCAAAATTGCCATGTGACTAATTACCCTCTAGTGACATCACATCATCTGGGAGTGTCCACCAAGATGCACATATGACGGATAGATAAGCCAACCGGTTGGTGCCGTCCACTGGGTAGGAATGGTAGACTGATCTAGTCGTCATGCATCTGGGTGGACACTCCCACTTGTGAGGTCACAAGGTCACAGTGACAGTTGAAGTCACATGGCAATGTTGGAGTGTCTCTTAATGGCTAATCTCGCGCACACCTGGTGGTAAAGTAGGGACCCTTTCAATGTGTGATGAATAGAAATGACACAAATGTCCACTGTACAGTTTGGTGGTGGTGCACCCACCCACCGCCCCTTCCCATAAGAGCTATAGCTATAGAGCTATAGATAACAGCTTCTTGAAACATAAGTCCAATGTTGGTCATGCGTTCAGAATGGCACTTACTGCTCTTATCCCAGCTGTTATGCCGGCTACCTAGCAATTATGAAACGCGCTCTATTAGCCTCGCAACTATGAATGCTTGAAAGCTGCTCTTTTCTTATTGCTATGTACCACAACGATATATTGCTGTCTCTTTCATCAAAAGTACTCTTTGTAAGTTGGTTTGGATAAAAGCGTCTGCCAAATGCCCTAAATGTACATGTAAATGTTATTCCGTCTCCATCTCATTACAACTTTGTGTGCCTCCACTCCTCCAGCCTTTAAATATTTCAAGAGACGAAACATCTGGCTGTGATGCCCACGTGCCTGAAAGTAGTCCAGACCCGAGCACACACACACACACACACACACACAGGCATAGAGGCTAAGGCTGCGTTTGTGTGTGTCTTGGGGTCATGGCTAATACCAGCGTATTGACTACAACTCTCTGGGTAACATGTCTCTTCTATGACGATGATTATGAGATCCAATGAGAGGGGCGGGCCCTGTCTGTGGCTGATGTGTGATTGGCAGCTGGAGCCTGCATTCACTCCACCTCCTCCTGGGAGTGAGTGAGTCAGTCTGTCTGTCTGTCTCTCTCTCTCTCTCTCCCCAATTTACCTCTGCACTATCCTAATGGGCAAACCTGTGTGTGATTAAAACCTACAGTAGGTGTGACCTATGTGCCCGTTTGAGCCTTTGTTGTGTGTATGTGTGTGTGTGTGTGTGTGTGTGTGTTGTGTGCCATCAGTGATTGAGTCTAAACGGGGAGCAATCCCACTAAGACTAAACCCTTTGGTTGGGATCACACCACACTGGGCCGGCAGGTGAGGACGAGTGGTTTGTAATAACCTAAATGGGCTCCACGCAGGACTCATTACATGAGATCAGACTCCTGTTGTGGACAAACTGTGGCTTAACCACTGTTCTCGCTAATGGCAGATGGGCGGGCGTCGGGGCGATGGGTTGTAAGTAGGACTGGAAAAAGTGAGCGCGGACAACAGCACAAATCTGTCTACCCACTCCTCCACCTCCCCTTTACTGCACGGTGTGTAGTACCCACTCTTCCACCTCCCCTTTACTGCACGGTGTGTAGTACCCACTCTTCCACCTCCCCTTTACTGCACGGTGTGTAGTACCCACTCCTCCACCTCTCCCTTTACTGCACGGTGTGTAGTACCCACACCTTACGACTTCCTTTCCTTTAATTCATTCTGTTCCCTACATTGTGACTTATTGTTACTCTACACTATGCTTAGTTTGCACTAATGCAGCGTGATTCTTAGGCTATTGGTTTGAGAAGGAATCTTATCCTCGCACATTCCCCGGGTGCAGGGCAACATTTGGCCTGTTGTGATGAAACCAAAAGCAATATATTCTAATGCAAGTTTACAGTAAGTTCCAATGCCTTTTCTTGGCTCTTTTTCTTCTTTCGTCTGAAGCAAAGCACAACAAACAGGATAAAAGTGATGGCATAAAAGCCGGGTGTTACTGAGCAGACGTGACCCTTTGCTGCCAATATATGCAAAGCACGGGAACGCTATTCGCTGGAAGAAGAAGCCCATTTCTCTCTCTCTCTCACAGCCCGTTCCTTGAGTTGGGTGGCCGTTTGAAAGTAACCAAGTTACCGAAGCTACAAGTGAATTAGCATATGAATGGGGATGCGAGGTAAGTGTTTGCACGGTGCCAAGGCAGCAGGTGTGCGGTACACGGCGTTCACTCCAAAGTGCTCAAGTTGGAATGAGATTGACCCAAAACACACACACACAGGCCTATGGAGATTTAGTTTGTCCTGCCTGCATTCAAGATAATCTACACAAATAAATGTTACATTCATATTCAAGATAGCGATATAAATAATATGAATATGTATGGGTTGACCTTCGAGACCTCCATGGCAGAAAGCCCTACGAACACACACACACACCGGTAAGCCCTCGCAAAAACACCTGAGAGAGAGAGAGGGAGAGAGAGAAAGGAACATTCAGTGTCACAAGTCAGCCATGAAGGGCTTGACAGAGATCAGGAGAGTCACCAGGATGCACACGTGTCACACGCATCACTGGCTACTTCAATAATGGACGACCTGCCACGCTGTTCATACAGTATAGATGAAGCGCTAGCTTGGCTGTAGGATGTAGTACTTGCTAGGGTATAGTACTAACTGTGATGTAGCACTAGCTAGGCTATATTGCCAGTTGTGATGTAGCGCTAGCTAGGCTATAGCGCTAGGTAGGCTGTAGCGCTAGCTAGGGTATAGTGCTAGCTGTAATGTAGCACTAGCTAGGCTATATTGCTAGCTGTGATGTAGCACTAGCTAGGCTGTAGCGCTAGGTAGGATGTAGTGCTAGCTAGGCTATAGTGATAGCTGGGAGGTAGCACTAGCTACGCTGTAGCTAGTGCCACTAGCTATGGTTGATTTTTAAGGGGTAAGTAAACCCCAATCTTAGCAGGAGAACCTCTGCCCAGGAGATTTAAAAAATGCGATCTGAGGCAAAAACACACATTGGGTTTCAAAGGAGCAGATACGCAGCGATCCAAAACCAACGTCACACTCGCTTGAGCCGAGCCGTGCAATAGAAAAGTACCACTCTGGTAAAGCCATTTCTGCGGGAAGTATAGCAGACCCCCTTGTATTTTATAGAGACTTTCCCTCGTTTAACAACAACATTTTAGTATAAAATAACACAGCAATATTCAACACTTGGTTCGTCCCAAACAGAACAGGTTTCAGGTAAAGTGATTTGGGGGTTTACTTAGCTCTTAAGGAAACACAGTATTTTGCGTTTGTGTTTTATCAAGACATATGCTTGGCCAGCTGCTTCTGTGTACATTGTCATGGTGCACTCCGAGAAGGGGGAAGAGAGGGTGGAGGAGAAAGTGATGATGAGGGTGGTTACGTGCTGATGAGAGACTGAGAGAGCGTTCCTCTCTGGGACGACGGAACACAATGCTGCACATCTGGGGCTTTCGGATCTGCTTAGTATTCAGAACGGCACTCCCAGAATTCACTGCGGGAAAAAAAATCCTCAATGAATAATTGATGTTGCAGGAGCAGCTCTCCTCTGCTGTTAATTGAAGAAAAAAAAGGAAACAGAAACAGTAAAACATAGTAATATACATATATATAGGCCTATATATATACATACATATACACACACACTTATAATATTACATTTGGTTGTTGCCGCTCCAGTAGCTCATGCTTTTAAAAGGTGTCTTCATTTCAGAAAGCCTGAGTTGTAATTTAAAAATATGTCACATTTCACAAGAGATTTCAAATCTTCAATCAAAGTTCATCTCTTCAAGCTTGAAAATTGGCTTCCGTCTAGGCAACGAAACCATGATTATTCAAAACGACTAATGCTGCTACTATTACTATTACCGTACAAAATAATGATGAATAAAAAAGAATACAAAAATCATCCAAAGAAATGAACACATTTTGTACAAATCATCCGGCTTCCATTGCTGCTTCTACATTTTCATCATTTCATGTCACCTGCAGTGTGGTGAGGGCTGGTGTGTAATTGCTAATGGCTCTGAGGTTGCCGTGGCGAGGCACTGTGGCTTACATGAAGATCTCTGTTTGCCCTTGATGCTACACCGTATTAAACCCCATTCACTCAGACTCACTGGCCTATCGACTGGCCGCTTCACAAGGCTAGTAAGTTTGGTGGACCTCCACTGTAATAGACAGCGAATAGATCGCAGGTCTCAATATCTCCTAAAGTTTAGACTATATATAGTATAGAGAGAGGTGTGGAAGGGATTTTTGCTTTCTTCGGTTTATCTTAGTTCCAACTTTATCTTAACTTTACCATGCTCTTGTGTCTTCTTTGTTTTTACTTCCTGTTGTTATATTGTCTTCTGAGTAACCTGTTTTTGCGTTGCCTGTCAAAGCACGTTGTAAACTCTGTTTTTAAAGGCACTTTACAAACATAGTAATTAAGAGCTGTATGCAGGGAGTCTTTGTGCCGGATTAACGCAGACCGTGCTAATGGTCCAAAAACATTGCGCGTGTAAGCAAATGTAAGGAAGTGACAGGAGGTGTGTGATTCATCCCTTTGTTCTCAGCTTGAGAAGCTGTGCACATCGGGGGTAGGTTTACACACTTCACACAGCCTCTGACCCTGTGTACACACGGCAAGCACTAGAGTGAATAGATATTTACCAGGTAGAGATTTACCAGCATGATCAATACATGCTCATCTAGACGGATCTAGTCGTCATCCATATGGGTGGACACTCCCACTTGTGACGTCGCTCGGTGACAGTTTCGGGAACGACGTCATGAAATCGTATAACATGACGACAGCTGCAGGAGGTGCGTGCGTCAAATGGCAGATCTAGCGTTGTTAGAGGATGACAAAATCGAGAACTTTGGATGAGAACTTTGTGGCGGTGTCCAAGTCCTCTTCATACCCCCAGGTTTCAGCTCAGAGTTAGGAGGTGTAGCTGGCCTTTCCCAGCCCTCGCTAAACCGTTTAACGCCCGCAGTCCTCGTCTCCATGGGCCTTGGCCCAGGCTCCCGCCATCCCCCGCCAGTTGGACCGGTGTCACGCTGAGTACTTTTAACCTCTGATCGGTTGACTGCGCGGGGTAGGGCTAGAGAGACACTCGGTTTACCGCAAAGCACACTCGCTTCCAACAACAACAAAAATTAGTTTAGAAGAGAGAACAGGAAGTTTAACCAAAAAGTCTCCTCTCCTTAAATTCCAATTCTGTCACAACAACTTCAATCTCACTTTGATGATGAATGCGTTTTATTTTATTTTAGTCTTTGGATTTTCTTCTCCACTCTTCCATTCCATCAACAATTGATGCAATGGAATGGATTTCATTTGGTCATATTCATATACAGTAAGGAAGCAACAGAGAGACAGAGAAAGGAAGTGATAGAGAGACGGTAAGGAAGTCAGAGAGGGACAGTAAGGCAGTGAGAGGGACAGTAAGGAAATGAGAGAGAGACAGTAAGGAAGTAAGAGAGAAAGACAGCAAGGAAGCGACAGAGAGACGGTAAGGAAGTGAGAGAGAGAGAGACAGTAAGGAAGTGAGAGAGAGAGAGAGAGAGAGAGAGAGTAGGGAAGTGTGTGTGTGTGAGAGAGAGAGAGAGAGAGAGAGAGAGTAGGGACGTGAAAGCGAGGCAGTTTGGACGGGAGAGAGATGCTAGCGTTGAGGTTATCAGGATATTCTCTGTGACACTGCAGCGTTCAATAAATGATCGGTTGCATATCCATAATTACAGTCTAAACAGCGGACGGAACGATCGCTTTCAATTCCAATCCAGTCTCTGGTGGTTTGGTTAAGAAGGCACTTTGAAGAAATGTAGGGCAGGGTTTTTAAAGCTAATTGGCTACATTCTTTCGCTATCCACCCTGGGTAATGTTAAGGAAAGTGACGTGTGGACCATCTTAATTCTATCACACACACACTATTTCCACATAGAACACGATAGAACAGAGCAGGCCGCAGCAGGAAAAAGGTGGAAAGATTCCCTCAAATTGTGACAAACATTCTGTGTCCAAAACATATTCCATTGTTAAGCCAGTTAAAGACGTACTCACCAAGAAACACAACCTTTGATCACGACAATACAATCTAAATAGGAGGCTTGCTTCAACAACACAACAAGGGGGAAAAAAAGCAATCGAATGTTGCTCTGTCCTTGGGTCTGGTTCTTGAAAAATACATACTTTTCGCTGTATATGAAATACTTGACGTTATGTCGTATATGCAATACACTGTGTTATGTTATATATGCAATACATGATGTTTTACATATATATTATTATTATTATTATTATTATTATTATATATATTATTATACATATATATATGACATATTGTATATGTACTGCACGGTGCTACAAGACATGCTATAATATGCGGGTCACTAAGCTGGCGAGCACGACGCCGCCATGTCTAACACGACGCGGATCATCCGCCGCTTTCTGCGCAAGAATGCAATTTGGCGCGCATGGAATGCGTGGGCGTGTCGTTCGCGCATTTACGCAGTAATAACGCGGTCACGGTGGGGTCAGCGCTGAATGAACAGCTGTCACAGAGGAGGCGGCAGCGCTAGATAAACAGGGTCTGAGCCCACCGTACACACGCACACACACACACACACAGAGGTTACACGCACCGCGCCCATACTCACCCGGGGAGCTGCTGTCGTGTAATAGGATGACACAGGCTGGCTGTCCATCAAGTATCCTGCGTGGCCAGCAGCATTGGAGCAGCAACAACAACAACAACAACAAAAATGCAACACATTTAAAGAGAAGGCGAAAATAGGATCATCTTGCTATTGTTTCCTTGTATTGCATTACAGCTCCATTGTATAATCCTTGCGTGATCTTTTCACATCAAACTCATGCTGGCTTGAATTACACTGCGGAGTGTGTGTGTGTTTGGTGTCTGGTTCTATGCAGCCTCACAGTAAGGATTGATTAGACTCTGGGGGCTGTGGGTGAGAGCTGCACATTTGTGGTTGCACTGGGTGCGTCGATGCCCACGGGTTAAACAGACTCAGGAGAGAGAGCACTACATACAGTACAGTAGTGTATTTGTATATACTGTATGTATATATCATACACTTTTACAACCACAAAACGTTCCTACAAAACACCATTGATGACCACACACGCGCATTCTCTCTCCCTCTCTCCCTGTAACAGCTGCTCCTCTCTCGCCCACCCTTATAACAGGTTTTATTAACGTGTACTTCTCATAAAATGTCCTTTATAGACTCGCGGAAACACTGAGCGGTGCTGGCAGCAGGGCCACGCAGGGCCGAGCCCCCCGGAGACGCATCACATCTGCCGCTACTGAAGCTGGACCACCGCTTCGTGGGCTATACAGGGGCATACAGGTGTGTGTGTGTTTGTCTGGCCCGCTGCCTCTGCTGGTTTAGTGAGAATCATGACGTCCATAACCTTGACAGCTGAACTGCTCTCCTCTCCTCTCCTCCCATCGACTGGCCTGCCAACTAGATAATCGATACACACACACACACACACACGCACACACACACACGCTGAGGAACTATTTGTCTCCACAACAGAGCTCAGAGCTACAAGACCTTCGGAATTGAATGGGATACAAAGGAGGAGATGGGACACACACACACACACACAAAGTGGCCACGTAATTGGAGAACTCCTCTTTGTTATGCATGCATGCTTGTGTTTGTGCGTGCAGAGCCACAATACACACACTGTGTGTGCAAGTGTCAGAGTTGTCTACATCGCCTCACCCACTTCCCCCTATAAACTGTATCTCCTCCACCCCGCAAACTGTATCTCCTCCACCCTATAAACTGTATCTCCTCCACCCCGCAAACTGTATCTCATCCACCCTATAAACTGTATCTCCTCCACCCCAGAAACAGTATCTCCTCCACTCTAAATACTGTATCTTCTCCACCCTATAAACTGTATCTCCTCCACCCTCTAAACTGTATCTCCTCCACTCTAAATACTGCATCTCCTCCACCCT
>OMOU01032687.1:2470-7470 GCA_900312585.1 Malacocephalus occidentalis
TTTCTTTCTGGGTCAGCCTTACAGTTTGTTTGCGTGTGTGTGTGTAAGAGAACAAGTTTTGCAATGTGTTAATGAGTGCATATGTTTTTTGTGTGTGTGTGTGTGTAAGAGAACAAGTTTTGCAATGTGTTAATGTGCGCATATGTTTGTCTTGTGTGCGTGTGGCTGTACAGAGCCCTGTGGGCCGGTAGTGGTGCACCTGTGCTGAAGAGGGTCACTGTGTGCCAGACAGTGTGTTCCTTGAAGCCGAGCGCAGGAGGAGGGGCCAAGCATGGAGGCTTAGGACGTTCCCAAAGGGCCGTTGCAGTGGGGCGGCTGAATGTGTGTCTTGTGTTTTCTCTTGCCTCATCCACACTCGCTACGTAGAGATGCACGATGATTCAGTAGTTCCTTGGCAGTAGTGTGTCTGTGTCTGAGGAGTAGCTGTGTTTTCTTCAGAACTGTTGCCTGACGGCATCCCAGACACTGTGATTCATTCACCCTTGCCGTCAGGTTAGCGACTTGTGCAAGCTCTGTAGGTCACAGATGACCAGTTGCAGCGTGAGATGATCATTTTTTATTTAATGTGTACGAGAGGGAGAAGAGTGGACAACGTTGTCTTCTAGTGGAGTGGAAGAGACAAGTAGCAAGGGATAGGGGAAGATGCCTCTGCAGAGAAGAGCCATCTCCATCTCCACAGGCATTAGTTCCTCTTTCCTCCTGCCCCCCTTTCTCTACTCCACTCGTCTCAAACATACTTACTTACTTTTCTTTCCCCAGCTCTGCTGTGGTTCTTCTGTCCTCTTCAGTACCGTCCTCAGACATGCTGAAATGGCCACTGCTAGCCCAGTATCTCTTGACACAGGCTGGTTGTTGGTGGCTGAATCTAGCCTGCTCAGTGCAGGACCGCCGAAGCGGATGCTTTGGGGTCATGAGCAATCATTGACTTTTAAAGTCAATGACGAATACATATATATTTTTCACACTTAGTGTTTGTTCTTAACGTGAACGTTGAACTCCTGCCGTGTGGGCGTGCCTCGTATTCTCTTAATAGCGATTGGCCAATCCTCTGGTGTGGCTCCTCCAGAGTGTAGTGCTTTATTATTATGTTTGATATTTATGAGAGAGAATCAGAGCACCTCGGCTTTTATTCTCTGCTCTCCTGCCACGTCACGGTGAGATCCGCCGCTGCCCTCTTCTCTATCCTCTACAGCGGTGTGAATCGATTGGGGCCTTGAAGTGCGCTCCACGTAAAGCTCTGACCCACAGAACGCGGGCAGCAGGTTAATGATTGAGCAGTGAAAGTGTATTGACCCTCTCCCCCCTCAGCATCACTGGCCCAGGCGGGGAGGGCCGAGGAGGAGGAGGAGGAGGAGGAGGAGGAGTCCATTACTTAATGATGGCTTTTAAAATGTTGCTGTAGTCATTGTTGTTCAGGGGGGTGAAATATGTTTGGTAGGTGTCGGACAGTGGGGTAATGGCACAATAATGAGTGTGTCTGTCTGTGCTTGTGCTTGTGTGTCCAAGCATTTGAATGTCTGTGCTTTTAGATTGTAGTTTAATATTGCTGTTGAGGATGTATGGGTGGGTAAAAAATGAGGAATAGACCAAATGTTTTCAATGTCTCTGTGTGCATATTGTGTAGACTCTTTGCAGATGTCTTGAATCAGCATAATTATGCTATCGCTCTCCACACACACTGAGCAGATGTCTGCTTTTAAAATGCTAATGAGGCCCCCCGGGTCGACATCTATCAGACATTGATAGATTCATGTGTTGATTTCCTGTGCCTCTACAACAAAGTTGTAGAGAGAGTTGACCTAAGAGAGTGTGGTCGGCAAGTACTGTAGCAACAGGCAAACCTGAAACAAGGAACCTGTGTCGGAGTTTTGTTGACTATGGGTGTCCACATTTGCATCCAGTCTCTCTCACTCTCTGTTTCTGTAATCCCTCTGTTCTCTCTCTGCTTCCGTCCCTCTGTATCTCTGTCTTTCACTCTCTCTCTCTCGCTCTCCTTGTCTCTCTGTCTTTATCTCTCTCTCTCACACTCTCACTCTCACTTTCACTCTCTCTCTCTCTTACTCTTACTCTTACTCTTTCTCTGTCTGTCTGTCACATCTTACCCCAACAGACATGACCATGAGTGTAATATTCAAAGCAAACGTCCCATTCACGATTGGCACTAATTAACAAACAAATGAAAACATTCCTTTGTGTTTCATTGTTTACCTAATATTTGTAATTTCCGATTGCCAATATCAGTCATTTGTACACTACAATTAGCACACTACGTAATTAATGTATTGTATAATTTACAGTAATAATACAATACAATGCTTAATACATGGTGTGTACCACCATGTACGATTTGATAACCTAACGATTGATAGCTTCATTGTGTGGGTGTGGGTGCAGGCGGGTACATGTGTGCGATGTGCACACACACACACACGTCCAACACAACACACACATGGACATGTACACATTGACACATTTCTAGTACGATCTGCTTCTTATTTTGAGATGCACTTGTGCATCTCAAAATCTCTTAGGCACTTGTAGGGGTAGGACTTGAATTCAAATGTTCTTTTAGATGATATTTTATTTCAAATAACTGACCTATTGCAACAAAATAATATAGTAATAATATAGTCTCAGGTGATGCCCGCAGTTAATGTCCACACATACTGTACATGGAGCCTATATGCGTACAATATACCATCTTGTAGACTTTGTCTGTTTTAAGCAAGGCTAATTATACCAGACATGATGGCAACGGAGAGTAGGAATCCCATTACCGCCACAGATATCAAGTGTTCACACGAGCAAAGGTTTTCCGTTCCACTGTGAACCCTTTCTACCTGGACAGACACCTCGGTGACGTCGTCAGCCCTGATCCACGGCTGACGTCGACGCAGGGCAGGCAATGCAAATACTGCTGGATGCTTGCGCGGGACAGGCGCCTGTGTAAACACGGTCAGACGGGGCAGGGATCGGCCAGAGAGTCACGTGGGAGGAGAGCACACAAGCAGCACTTCTTCCCATAGGCGTCCAGACATGAATGGTACACGTAAATGGCTTGCATTTATATAGTGTTTTTATCCAAAGCGCTTCACATTCACCCATTCATAAACACATAGGCATACACCGGCAGCGGTGGCAACCGTGCAGGGCAACAGCCGGCTCATCGGGAGCAGGTAGGCTCGATGGGTGTCTTGCTCAGGGACACCTTGACACTTTGCTATAGGGGGAGCCGGGGATGGAGCCAGCAACCTTCCAGTTGCCAGACAACCATTCTACACTTATGCTACACTCAATCTATACAATGCCAAGCCATGTCACAAGAGTTTCACTGTACAGAATGGCCCTGTGTTGTGATGTACATGTGACAAAAGAAACGCATTGACTTTTGACTTTTGGGAAGTGCCGGTTTTAGTCTTTTTCTGTGTTTACTGTACACATTTACTTGGGTAGGGCAACTACATGTTTGTGTTCATTGTTCTGCCCACCTGTGTTACCATTAACCCTTCACTGGGTGTTTGGCATGTACATTCACAGTGTTTGACTGAGTGCATGAGTAAGGCCTATTCTAGAGAGTTGTTGCCTTTGTAAGGTCAACGATGCATGGTTTGTGTTGTGTTGTCCTGACAGGAGGAGCATAATACAGCCTAGAAAAAGAGCTCACTTCAAAATAAAATCAGTGGTGTTCCTGGAAGCAGGAGGTGGCTATAGGTGTATTTCGCCGAGACGAGCAGATGCCAGCGAACCTCTTCTACTGCACAGCCAACCGCACTTAAGAGGCCGTATTGCTGTGTCTGTGCTTTTAAAAGCCAACATCACAGAGCACCGTGTTGTCTGAGCTCCCACTCGGAACACCGAGGGATGCACACGCCCGACGGCCATCGCTGGCCACTACATGCTCCACACCGAAACATGGAAACGCATGGATACATGCAAACAATGTACACACAAATGTGCATGCTCTATTTTTAAAACACACACACACACACACACAGATTTATTTGCATGCTTGTCAGAACAGGAGCAACTGGCACACCTCCAACTGATACCTGTGCAACACACAAAGACACACTCTCACAAGAGAAACACACCCTCTCGCAGTGACACAGACTTGGTGCTGTTGCACTGTTGATCCGTCAGTTTGACACCTTGTCAGGTGACCAACTGCTACTGCACCTGTGGGTGGAAGCCTGTGCCGCTGCACGCTCAGTCATGACATGGTCCTTTAGAGCAGAAAAGGCACAACATGGCTGCACACTTAAATTGGAAGCATTTGGTCATATATCCATGTCACGTCACACACCAAAACACCACGCAAAAAACACATAGCTTTTTACTGGTAGGGGCCATTTAGAGCAATTTATTCCCCCCCCTCCTCGAGTTCTCTCATCTTCTCAACTCTCCCTCCCTCCGTCCTCCCTGCTGTGTCATCCAGCTGTTGGGTCGCGCCGGTCTAAGGTCATGTTCACCTTGCATCAGACTGGATGATGATTGTGTCAGTGCCAGACAGAATGGGGGAGTGACTTGTGGCGTCTGACCTTTGACTTCATGGCCTGCCGTGTCCATCATTGCAGACCCTTCCCACCATTGAGGGCTTTACTAGACGACCAACAAGACCTGAAAAGAGTGTCACAGAGATTTCTGTTGTCAGGTTGTATTGCAAAACCTTAAAAACCAAAGGGAACGACAATATTCCTGAGGCACATCTAATGTACCATGTTGCGTACACAAGGGTTATTTATTATGTAACGGAAAAACACAAAGACTCATCATGCCTTTTTGAATGCATGATTTAGGCCTTAATGTGTCCTGTCTGTAAAAATGTATGTTTATTTATTCATGCTCTGTGCAGACCTGTGCACTAAAATATTCACCTTTACGCCTCCTTCCCTTTCTGTCCGGCCTTCATCTTCGGCAGTGCGGTGAGGAGTCGCGGACGCGTCCCAGCATCATGTGCACCAGGGCCAGCACCGAGGTGGCCTCCGAGGGCCGGCCGGGCT
>OMOU01032687.1:12470-15481 GCA_900312585.1 Malacocephalus occidentalis
ATAAAACTTGGTATCACAATAAGTTGATATCTTGATTCATGTCGATACAATACCAAAGTCAATGATAAACGATATGTTGATGTTGAACTATTGGCCATATTGCTCATACAAGAGGATGGGTGGACTGCATGGACTGTTGACTGAAAATCTTCGGTGTTTTTGGAACACTGACAGTGCATGTGCCTGTCTGCCTGGCTAACGCTGTCTCTCTCTCTCTCTGTCTGTCTCTCCCTCTCTCTCTCTCTCTCTCTCTCTCTCTCTCTCTTTCTCTCTCTCTCTCTCTCTCTCCCTCTCTCTCTCTCTCTCCCTCTATCTCTCTCTCTCTCTCTCTCTCTCTCTCTCTCTCTCTCTCTCTCTCTCTCTCTCTCTCTCTCTCTCTCTCTCTCAGTGTCTGCTCTAAAGGTTTCACTCGATATACAGTAGCTAAGACCAAACGGCGTCTTATTGTTCACACAGACCGCTTTGTTCTGACTGTTTTGACGATTGAGTCACACACACACACACACACACACACACTGTGAGTCACAACCACACAGAGGTGGGATCCAGGTCCTATGGTGTCTCACTCACCTCTCTTTGTCTCTCTCTCGCTCTCTTTCTTTTGTTTTCCCAGAGCTAGGTCTAATTGGCACATCATTAATACATTACTCCAAGGGGGAGCTTGCTGCTAGAGCTTTGGGTGTTTTTTGGATTCAGTGGTGATTAAGAAAAGAGGGTTTTGTGTCCAAGAGTAGTTGGTAGGATGTTAGCATGGCACTGATCAGGGTCCTTTGCCAGCAAAACACTTTCTCTACAGCTAATATCAGACCTGCCATGCAGAAACTTGAAGACTGCATGACAGAAAACCCAAACAGTCCCTGGAAGCCACCAGCTTCTCTATGGGAAAAGGGGAGAATGAGGCTTGTTGACGCAAGGGGGGGTAAAAGTGGCACTGCTCAGGGCAGTTATGTACTTTCTAACCTGGAAAGAACGGTTGCTTCCTGAAAACCATTGAAATGGTCAAAGCTTCCATGTGGATAGAACAGTTAGGGGTGATCCACAGTGTGCTGCGGCCATGCTGAAATACCTGCTAGAACTGACAGGGCTGGCAGAAGGCTGGTTGGGATCATGGCCTCACACTGGATGAACTTGCTCTGTGTGTGGCTGCACAAAACCTTCAAAATGTGATCCAACGGGCTGAAGCAGTGCATGGAGTTGGAGCCATCCATATGGGCCAAACGTATTGTCTTCCTGACAGATCAATCATGGATAATGTTCTTTGGGATACAATGGCACTTTGTGAACTCTATGTCGATGTATATAATAACGTAGACATTGTCATTCTGTCCCTTCATCAAGATAAACTTTTCATAGAGTGTATCAGGGTTTTCTGTTTCCCACTCTTGTTATTGGGGAAGTTTGCATGTCATCGATTGGACTCTACTGTGTATAGTGAAGACTATCACTCTAAAAGTCTATCGCACCACTTTTAGTTAATTTAATAAGCAGGTTAATGGTTAACTGTATAAGCAGTGATTAGTTAACAGGGGGCTGTTAAATAATCACTGCTTATGCATACAACATCACCATTTTTATGGAGACACAGGAAGATGTCAGGGTAGTGGAAGTTAGCTTGGCACTGTATGAAAAGGTCTCCTCGGCTAAGGTAAGGGTACGAGTGATGCCTTGCTTTTTGGACCATGGCAAGAGGGGTCATTTCCCAGATTGTCTAGGAATTGACAATAGGGGAAGAGGGAAAATACATTTCTGGGTTTATTTGGGCCCAAATAAGTGTAAAAAACTGGGATGGTGAAGAGGAGAAT
Source organism: Malacocephalus occidentalis (assembly GCA_900312585.1). Classification (NCBI taxonomy): domain Eukaryota; kingdom Metazoa; phylum Chordata; class Actinopteri; order Gadiformes; family Macrouridae; genus Malacocephalus; species Malacocephalus occidentalis. The sequence goes on from OMOU01032687.1 coordinate 14,273, forward strand.
ATGTGTGCTAAGTTGTCCAAGTGGAAAGGGATGCTGCCACAGTTGTCATATAGGGGAAGAGCGCTGGTTGCCTCGACCCGATGGCACAGACTTCTGCAACCACTGAGGAGGGTGGTGGAGAGTGTCCAGCGGACATTTGTGGACTTATTTTGGTCTGGATGACACTGGATATGAGCCTGTACTTATCTGTCGAGGAGGGTGGACAGGGCCTTATAGCCGTTCCCTCCAATGGAAGTTTTATTTTTTTTTAATCTATCCTTGGTGAAACCGGCCTGCCCGGACTAGGGATCACAACTGCATGCCTGGCAGATGTTCCAGGCAACCAGAGATCCGAATGAAACTCCCGGAGTGTGTCTCTTTGAGCAGCTGTTGTTCTATAACAGAGACAGACCCTGTTCTCTGCCATTCTACGATCTATCGAAAGCTTAGCATGAAGCTAGGTGGAAGGACCTGCTCAAAATGAATCATCAATTTGCCAACAGCAAATCCTCAAGACTTATGGCAAGGATTGTGCTGTTACTCACTTTGAACAGTGGATTGATTACAGCGAGTACCAGTTTGTTTCATCGACTGTTTCTGCGGGAGGAGTGGGAGGAGGAGCTCTTCTCTCAGCTGGGACACTATCATTGACTATCAGTACAGGACAATACATGGGTTAATAGCTACAAGTAGACACATGGCACACAGGTTAATAGCTGACGTGTAGCACACCGCGATCCAAGAACGAGGGCTGTGTTTTTTGTGCGCAGGTTGAATTGCATTTGTCTGTTGAGTGCACTCGGTTAGTGGATTTATTCAGGGTGAGAGGGTCATGGTTCCTGGGACTTGGGGAACGTTCTTCTTATGAATTATTTGTTTTGGGCCCAAAATACAATGCAAAAAGAAAGCTTGTCCACACAATCCTGAATTACATTCCAGGCACTGCTAAATTGGCCATTTGGCCAACACGCTGCGGTAACCCTATCTAAAGCCCATTCTCCATCAACCGCGAAACCACCTGTAATCCATGCCCATGTTAATCGATGAGCAGGCCCACATGTGCTGTTTTATTTTTTACTTATTAGACTGAGAGTCGCCGACATTCTTCCTGCTGATTAATATGGGAGCTCATTAAAAGCTTGGGCTTAAGACTGTTCACTGCTGTCTCATTAACTGTTGTTATCTCCTTCCTCTCTCTCTCTTTCTCACTCTCTCTCGCCTTCTCGCTGA
>OMOU01033196.1:1352-13843 GCA_900312585.1 Malacocephalus occidentalis
CACCTCCCTGGTCACCAGGATACCACCGCAACTCAACTGTGTGTGTGTGTGTGTGTGAGAGTATATGTGCGTGTGCATGAATGTGCGTGCATTTTTGAGTATGTATGTATGCAGGAATGCGTGCATGTGCGTGGTGTGTGTGTGTCTGTGTATGTGTGTGTGCGTACGTGTATGTGTGTGTGTGTGTGTGTGTGTATGTGGAGTGCATACGTGTGTGTGTGTAGGGTAAGAGTATGAAGGGCCCCTGGCATGGGATCATACTGGGGTCAGGGCCCTCTCCACTAACAACGGGCTGTCACCCCACCGGACAGACAGACAGACAGACAGGACGTCTCTTGTACGAGTTCTGAATCCCCCCTGAGTCGCCATTTTGTTGTTTAGCTTCCACTAGAGCTTCTCATCCAATCACAACACTCACACGAGACACAACAGAACTGTCAATGAAACATGGGGCAGAATAGTGTGGCGGTTAGGGTTTTCCACTGCTCCCAGTCCCAAGGCACCGGGTTCAATCCCCTAACGTCCTCTGTCTACCTGCATGGCCCCCTCACTCCTACTTGCTCCTTGGTGACACGTATGGAGGAGAACAGAGACCAGAGAGGAGGAGGATGAGAGGAGGTGGAGGAGTGTGGTACCTTGAGGGTGGACCGCTGAGGGCAGGAGAAGGAGGAAGAGGGCGAGCAGACAGGGGACCATCGGTGACGAGGACGAAGATGGAGAGAACATCGAGATGCAGATGAATGAAGCCTGAAAGAAGGAAAACTGTTATTAATCTAATGTATTCATCTGTTGTTAATCTAATTATGTGTGCATCTACTGATTATTATCTAATCTATTAATCTATGAAATCTATTGCATTAATCTCGCAGTTTATTTATGCAATACAAATTGGTATTTTCCAGTGCCTTTTGAAAACTTTTATCCTCTTCATGACGTAATCCCAAAACTTAAACAAACAATGATAGGACGACAACATTACATTTTGCACAAAGCATCTGGAAAAATAAACCTCTTTAAACATCACACATACGGTAGATTCTAGAACATCACCAGCAGCCCCCAAATGCAAATTCATGCGTTTTTATGTCAGCCCCCACTTTGTTCCTCGTGAAAGTGGGTCATAGAGAGGCATCGGTCTTTGGGTTCACTCTAGATGAGACGGATCTATTCCCTAAAAGAGTTCTGCCGTCTTTTTTCCCATGGGAACCCTTTTATGAGCCAGCCTACAGGTGGGTACAGGGGGGGCGGATACAGATAAGTACAGGTGGCTGCAGAGGAGTTCTGTTCTGCTCATTAAAGGGACAGATAATGACATGTACAGAGCTGTAACACACACACACACCACTTCAAGGGCCATAAACCAGGAGGACTAAAGACCAGCCGTTTTGAGCACTCTATGGGTGGTTTTGAACTTTAATTTGAACTTTATTTTGGCTCACACAATTCACAGCAAGCATTTCTAAAAATATAAATAAAGACCTGAAACGCTGCCTAAAAGCTCGACGACCAAGAGTGGTTTCCCAAGCATTCTCCAACTCTTCGGTTGTACTGCCAAATAATTTACGGCAATTAAACTCAAAAGCAAGTTAGACTTCTGTAGAAGTCTATGACTTCTACGTTATGTCTACGAGATTGGGTTTCAAGTGCGTTTGTCATATGTGTACAATATCATGAATGGTTAGAATAAAGATAGGAAACCGTTAAAGGAGGTTATTGTCTAGTTGTTGGACTTCCAAACAGTGTCGACAACGAGGAACCATATTATCGCATGTTGCTGCAGGCTGCCCTGGCTGCACCGAAAGCGAAGGGCTCAGGTTAATTGGTTCGGTGAACTGGGCTGTATGAGTCACACAGAGGACAGATCGTCCATTCAGACACCTCAATACACTCCATAAATAACGCCACTAATCCAGCTGTTGTGTTGAATGGATCTGCATTGGTCGCGCAAAGCAGTTTTTGTCTGTATATATTGTTCTCTCCGTTATATTAAAGAGAGAGTTAGAGGAGAGAAATCAATGCATGCGGCTTGCGCTTCACCTCCGCCCGGTTGCCTCCCTCCCTCTCCCCGATGATCCAACCATCAACAAGCCGCTGCATGTCCCGATTGTTGCCAAGACTGTGCGTTTATTCTTCGCGTAGTCTTAAAGTCATATCTCATCACATGCCGATGTCTCACAGTCTTGTTTTGACACAGAAAAAAGGCAAAGTCGAAGCGCCCACCGACCTTGCCCCCCGCCCTGTGACTCCCGAATACATCTACAATAATGATACACTTTATTGCAAAGCTAACAGGAATGCGTTTTATTCTGTTATCATTATTGTACACATTGAACACAGTATTTGTCTCTTTTGTCCCGGGGCGAATGTGCCCCTCTGACTCAACTACCGGCCCCAGCCTGCAGGCCCCCCGCCCCGTAACATGGGTCTGGGGCCGGCTTCGCGTCTCTGCCCGGGGCAGAGGAGCTGTCTCTGTCTCGGAACAATGTTCTGACTAATAATTCGCTGTCTTTATTCAACAGAGTTGAGTAGTGCAATATTAACAAATAACGGTCATGTCCGTGTCATAAGGATAGAACGTATGACTTCATAGCCTCACCGCCGAGTCGATCTACCTGTTGCCGCTTTGATCTCACCTGGAAAACTTAGGTCGCAGGTCATAGGTCGCCCAGTGGTCGGTGATGATGACACACCCGATAACAATGCGTAGTCTTTTGCATATGCGCTGTTTTACGCATTGTTTTACACAACTCAAACTGACCTCACTGACCGATTAGATTTATTTTATTCGTTGTGTTTAGACTTGACATCCTGCTACATAATCTAACAAAGGTCCAGCCTACAATCAAACCAGAAAGCCGAAATGACCGATAATCCACATCATCATCACATGCTCACACCTGGACAGGTAAGGACGTACCTGTGCGTTTGCGTGCGTGCGTGGTTCTGCAGCGACCGCGGCAGCAGCAGCAGCAGCAGTGGTCCCTTCAGTCCCGGAGGAGGTGAGGTGTCCACGGGCATGAGTTCTCCTAGGACTGCCGCCGCCGCCGCTCCTCCTCCATGGAAGCCCTCCTCGTCGCGTCTAGTCTCGTATAGTGGGAGTGAAATCCGATCTGACTGTTCCCCCCCTCCCCAGAGTCCTCCTGCTGCTCCCCAGGCTGGGTGTGGTGGTGGCGGTGCCAGTCGGGAGAGGAACAAGGAGAAGGTTCCTCGCGGACTCAGTTGATCTCCTCCTCGTCGGCGGGATATCAATGAAGCATCCTATTGCAGGCATGGCCTATGGCTGTTTAAAAAAAAATTAAGATTCCTCCAATATATTATCCTACACTGCAGGACATTTCCATACATCTGAATCGCATATAGACTGAATTAACAGCAGTGATGAAAGTAAAATAATCGCGCTATCCGAAATGCATATTGCATATGTAAGATCCCAAGAAATATGCAGGAATGTCGATATTTCTTGGATCCGGGTGTCTGGACAAAGTGGGTTGGCGCAGTTTGAGGCACAGTTTGGCACAAGATTAAAGAGAGCTATCCATCGGAAACGACAGAAGTTTAATATAAATAGAAGAGAGGCTGTGTGGAAGGTAGGATGAGTGTCGACCTCGATCCTTTAACCGTTTAAATAAACCAATAAATGCAGTAGACTGACGGGACTGTGGACATCCATTCCGGACACACTTGCACTTTTCATTCATTTTATTCATTTTCACCAAGCTTTCAGAAACACATTTTTTTATGCTCAGCAAGCAACAATCAATTTTCTTCACATAAAAACCCCAAATCATACTGTAGACCGTGTGCATGTGGTCCTCTGCAGTCGAGTAGACAAGGCACGTTGATGTTGGGTCACTCTTTACGTCACAACATGACTCTCACACGTCATGACATGAGCATTAAGCGTCATAGCAGTTTATAACATGTCCAAACACACCATTAACATGTTCTGAGAGTTCAAACAACAGTAAAAAGAAAAACATTTGCTAAACTTTAAATTAAACTTCTTAAATAAATACAGAAGTGTTTAGCTTCACAATAAGTCATCCACACCAATATTTTCTTCCATGTTGCTTTGAGCATTTGAGTTGCTTTGTTGTCAAGGAAACACCTGGTTGATAGTTTTATTTGTGTACTGTTGTTATGTCGGATTTGTAGCGCATAGCGATTCAGAACAGCTAAAAGGGTGTCCGTTCTGGAAAAATAACATTATGGAATCAATGGACCAATCAGGATCAAGCATTTGACAACGGGGCGGTACAATACAATTATGATAATGGACGTTAAAACAAGTTGTAGGTGAGAAATACAAGAGTTTCAACTTCAAGCTTAGATCAGTTGCGCGAGCTCGGTTAGTTTAATGAGCGGATGAGACGTTCCCTCCGCAATGGGAAACCGGAAGCATTCTGGGTACACTCAGTAGTATAATATTATATACTCAACTAAATGTTATCACCGTGCAAAATAATAGAATAAAAAAATGATGTAACACTGAGAAATACGTATTTTGGTTCTGGTAAGCCACAAACCCCCCCCACCCGTGACCATCACGTTTCCATGGTTTACAATACAAACAGAGGAATGAGCAATGTCCCGTGTATCCCGATGCACGTTTTACTGGGAGGATCAGGGGTTGTAGACGCTGGATCGTATCGGTGCACGCGTTGCCCAAGGGCACAAGGTCAGGGAGTTGGAGTCCAACCTAAAGGCTACAGCTGCTGCTAGTCGGAGAGGGAACCACCCTCGTCTTCACAGAACACTTATGAGATTCATGGCTTCACCTTTAATGTGACTTCACTACCCGCTTTACCCTGAACAGAAAAGACACCATCTAGATTAGGCTCAATTAAAAAAAAACGATACACTTTTGGCCCCGTTTTGTCAGAGTTATGGAGTAATTTCTTCCCTTGTTATTTCCTGTTTTTGCGATGTCATCATAACAGTCATTGTGTTGTTTTTTGTGTGTGATGTCAGTGTAGAGCAATCTCCTCTTTTTCCTTGGTGACCTTGGCACCAGGTGAGTCCATGTCCTCCTCGTCTTCGACGGGGCGCAGCAGAGGAAGCTCCAGCTCCGGGCTCTTGTTAGTTAGGGGCCGTAACGAGGGCCCCTTGTCTGGGACACGCACACACACACACAGCAGACATTAAAGACATGATGTGGTAGTACCATCATCCCCTGTGTGTACTGGAGGGAAACGTATTGGACGGTTGTTGTCTAATGTACAGACAATGACGATGACCTGTTTGGCCCCTATTCTGATCAGCATGTTGGCAACCCCCAACCCACACACACACACACACACACTCTCTTTGTTTGAGCCCTTGTTGAGCCCTTTAAATGATGAATACTTTTTTCAATTCTAAAACAAAACGCTACCATCAAATATGCATGTCTGAAATGTAAACAGAAGTCTGGAACTAGTATCTGGGGGCACATGGATGAGGTCTTCCTTACTTTTGGAGTAGTAGGTTTTCAGGCCCACGTGCAGCGAGATGCCAGACAGACAGACGACAAAGCCCAGCCAGTTCAGAGCGCTCATCCTGTCCCCCATCAGCCTCGCCGCCAGGAGCAGCGTGCACACCTCCTGCAGGAGCAGGACGGGAACGGGAGGAGGTGAGAACCAGAGTAGCAGGACAACGAGGCAGGTTGAGGAGGAGGCATGGGGGAGGTGTGAGGAGGAGGAGGCATGGGGGAGGTGTGAGGAGCAGGAGCAGTATTTATCACAGCTGGGTTTGACTGCAATGGATGTTGTCCACATGTTGTCCGAGGGTGGCCCTCTGTAATATGAAAATAAAAATGTGTGGCACTAGCGATCACTGTCCAACAGGTGGTGCTAGCTTGGAGATAAATATAAAACCATACATTACATTTTTATATATACCACAATTGGGATTCAAACCCAAAGCTGTTGGGCGGCTGGGAGCCCAACACGTGAGCCGCTACCACTAGACTCCCCTGCCCATCTGTGAGGGCGGAGTTTGGGGGCGAGCCTGACCTTGAAGATGCCCGCTATAGAGAGGGTGAGGCTGGAGGTGCGGGAGACCAAGAGGAACTCGGAGAAGCCGAGGCCGAACGCCAGCGACCCCCCGATGCTCAGCGTCAGCAGGGAGTAGAGCAGGGGGTGCAGCTGGTCCACCCGGAACAGCTTCTCTGATACACTCAGTGTCAGACCTGGAGGGGGGGAGAGAGAAATTGTCTCATGCAACTTTGTTAGGCTTTAGCAATGTTCAAAGTACATTTCCCACGCCAAAACCGAACATACGACAAGAGGAACAGAGCAGAGTATGTGGTCTACCTTCGTTGAAGAGGAAGAGCGGGAAGAGGCCCAAGAACATGAGAGGCTCGAGGTGGTACATGGTGTCTATTGGGTTCTGGAGACCTGGGGAGAGACAGCAAGACAGAGAAAGTAAGTAAAAGTGGTGTCTGAGGCCAGGGTGTGTGTGTGTGTGTGTGTGTGTGTGTGTGCGCTCACCCAGCTCAGCCTTCTGCATGAGCATCTGTGTGAGCGTCCAGCGGATGCCACCTATGAAGGAGGCCAGCAGCACCATGAGGAAGCCCTCCATGTTGAACTGAGTGGACTCAAAGGTGAACATGAACAGACCACAGGAGATCAGCAGCACCACCACCACCAGGAACGGGTTCTGGGAGAGAAAGTGGTGGGGAGAGAGGGAGAGAGAGAGAGATGCATTTTCAATATTCCATTTTTAATTTTCGTTGGCAATGTAAATGTTTATTTCCCATGCCAATAAAACTAGTCTGAATTTGATTTAATTGAACCAATCCAGATAAATATCAGCGATAGAGACCCAATGACCCACCGGCTCCTCCAGCTTGAAGATGAGGGAGAAGAAGAGGATGAAGAGGACAGCAGTGGACTTGGTCATGGTGTACCTGCAGGGAGCCACACATCCAGTTAGACAACCCTGGAATCTGTACAACGCCCCATAATAGACAGCATGTCTAGTATTGCCTTAGAATGATTGCATACATTTGCATAGCAAAAGTGCAATGCTTAGAATTATGGTTCAGGTATTAGGTTTGTAAAAAAACCTAGACAGAAAGAGAGAGTCAAGTAAAAGTTGTGTCGGAGGCCAGGGTTTCTAAAGAACAGTAATGCTACAGTAAGAACTGTTGTGATAATACACCTGGTAAAACAACACAGGAACAGTAATGCTACAGTAAGAACTGTAGTGATAATACACCTGGTAAAACAACACAGGGACAGTGGTGTTACAGTAAGAACTGTTGTGATAATACACCTGGTAAAACAACACAGGGACAGTCGTGTTACAGTAAGAACTGTTGTGATAATACACCTGGTAAAACAACACAGGAACAGTCATGCTACAGTAAGAACTGTTGTGATAATACACCTGGTAAAACAACACAGGAACAGTGGTGTTACAGTAAGAACTGTTGTGATAATACACCTGGTAAAACAACACAGGAACAGTGGTGTTACAGTAAGAACTGTTGTGATGATACACCTGGTAAAACAACACAGGAACAGTGGTGTTACAGTAAGAACTGTTGTGATGATACACCTGGTAAAACAACACAGGAACAGTGGTGTTACAGTAAGAACTGCTGTGATAATACACCTGATAAAACAACACAGGAACAGTGGTGTTACAGTAAGAACTGTTGTGATGACACACCTGGTAAAACAACACAGGAACAGTTGTGCTACAAGAGCGTGTAAGAACTTACAAGCTGATGGTGATGAAGAGGAAGCTCCAGTTTGATAGGCCAATGTCAAGGGCCGAAGCCAGGGCTAGGGGAGAGGCGGAGAGGGGGTAGGCATTACATCAGCAGAACCAAGGACCTGTCAGTCATCTTATGATGGGTATAAGCAGTTATTATAATGACGTATTTATTAGACACTATCCAAAGCAACTGACATAGCCTTTTGTTTCGACTGTACACAAGTATGGTTGTTATCTTAATATTTTAAACTACAGCTTTTTAGTCTCCTTCGGCATTGGACTTTGGTCTGCTTAATCTATCGCAGAATACAAAGTGCACAGATATAATGTGCATGCTGTTTCTCATGCACCCATTCTCTCATTTTGTTCCTCTACATCACGTGTCAAACTCAAGGCCTGTGGGCCCGCCACCTCATTTTATGTGGCCTGCAAGAGCTCACAAAGAATATAATTTGCTTATCATAGAAATCAGGCCTCGACACCAGATTCAGACACGGCACACAAGAGTTACCCCGTCAACCAAACCGTGACGTGGTGTGGGAAGGACGTTTTACCATAAGCCTTAGAGTGGACAAGAATGATTGATTTTACCGGGCATTTGGTGTGTGTGTGTGTGTGTCAATACATATTTAATGCAGTTGTGTAAGTATTCTGCTTTTACTCAATATGTATTTGTAACAATGACTAATATTTTGAACATTACAGGTCATCATATCAGAATGCCCCCAGGACTGGGGTGGCCTGACTGGGACTATATTTCCCGGCCTGAATTATGTTCCCAGTCTGGCCCTAAATTGTACAATAGTTGGGCACTTGAATGTCTGCTTGCAATAATTTTTCCTTGACTTCTGCTTTCAGAGCTAGTTATTAATTAGGTTATTACTAAAAACCAATAATAATCAAATGCAGATGCAATTATGTAATAGGATAAAGAGTACATATATTTATATAGTCTTATCGGCCCTTTGTGGCCCGGGATGAATACAGTTTGACACCCCAGCTGATCCAATCAGGTACATCCAAAGTAAACTTGACCGACTACACCCCTACCACCCACCAAATTTGATCGCAGCAGACACATTTCCAGACCTTATGGGCATAGCATGGTCTGTATGTGTGTGTGTGTGGTGATGAATGCCTTCATATCCAACCTGTAGGAGCAATTTTGACCAGGTAGACCCTCCAGCCCAGCACCACGCGGGGCTTGCCTGTCCAGCGCATTATCACCTGCCTGGTCAGGACAGACAGCAGGAAGATCATGGTGAGGTGGACCAGGGTCATGAAGAGAGGGTAGTGAAAGTCCTGCAACACAATTGGATCTTCATTTAACCAACAATTAATGACTAATAACACTAATAATACCAATAATCATAATGAAGAACTAACTGTTCCAAATGGCCCTGTGTTTTGATGCTGTACATGACATCTTACTGGTAAATAGCATGTCTCAGCAATGACTTGGCAGCCATGATAAGAGCTGTTTGACTTGTCTAAATTCCAAAGAAAGGGGATCAGGTGTCATCGTGCTGTGACGTCACGAGACAGTCCATAAATAAGCTAATGTGCGCCGTTTAGCGCTGCATGCCTTCTGTCGTGCTCTACCTGCAGTGCAACTGGACAGTAGAACAACTCGACGGGACCTTACCTTCATGAGCCATTTGTTGTAAAAGGTGATGCCTATGGAGAACACGTAGTAGAAGAGAACCAGGGCGACGTTGCGGACGGTCCTGCAGAGGAACTGGACGGGACACGCCATGGAGGAGGAGGTTCGGGTGGGGGACCCCTACTGTACCCGATCCAGATCCAGCTGCTGCGGTTGTATCGGATCCACCTCCCGCAGTGCCAGCTCCACCTCCACACAGGTCGCGCTGCACACTCCCCCTGCATCCATCCTAGAGAGACTTCTCTGAGAACAAATAAGGATTCAACGACAGCTTTGTTTACTGTCGATGTTTACTCAAAACTAGCACCGCAGGGCATGCACCATACATTTACTGGTGGACTGGTTTTCTATTTGAATTCAACCCACCTAAGTTGAGCCTACTTGCTTTCACGTGAAAGCTGTCGACCATAACCATGAGACCCTGGGCGTCTCATTACATACCAATTCATTGAGTTCTTTTTTTGTAAATAATAGGGTAGTTTCCTGGTTTTGCGTCTGTCCATTGAATGGTTGTTCATTGTTAGCTGTGAACTCACCAGGACGCTGTTAAAATCCGCGCTCTCTCTTTCGGTTTCACTGTCTGCTACTTGTAAGCAAACGGTGTCTTACCAGACCGGTTGAGTTCGCCCAGTAGAATAAAACGTTGGTTGGTGTTAGTGCCGTAGATATCAACAACAACACTACTACTACTTCTACTACCATTAACATAGCTGGTGGACTGGACTGACGTGATCAATTCGACACGTGACACGTTTACAGTCTCTCCGGATAAACTCATTCGGGATTTATAACACGAAGAAGAAGGGAGAGCCTGGCGGACCTCACACCGCAAAATCACAGCAATAACAGAAATATACGTTTACGTATAATCGTATAATTATTAAATGCATTATTTATGATAACAACTTCATGTCGAGATCTGTTGAATGTGCGCCACCAGAGGGCGCTGCAGTTGAATACTCGAGATAGAAGAAGAACACGAGCGGAAGTTGGCTGTGTTTGGATCTCGGACCTATAGTTGCATTTGAGAAGGTATTATTTCATAATGACTTCTTATATTTCTTATATTGTATTTCGTTTTGAAATAGAATATGTAATTATCCGCCAGTGTTTACATTAATGTTGCCCATCCATGTATCCTGGTAGTGTCAGAATGGCCGACGAGGAGGACGAGGCCGGCTTCGACGAGGAATTGGAGGACGGCGCTGGCGGGGTGGACGCGGGGGGGCACGGCAAGAGGAAGAGGCTGTTCTCCAAGGAGCTCCGGTGCATGATGTACGGGTTCGGGGACGACCAGAACCCGTACACGGAGTCCGTGGACATCCTGGAGGACCTAGTCATCGAGTTCATCACCGAGATGACCCACAAGGCTATGTCTATCGGCCGCCAGGGCCGTGTCCAGGTGGAGGACATAGTGTTTCTGATCCGGAAGGACCCCAGGAAGTTCGCCCGAGTGAAGGACCTGCTGACTATGAACGAGGAGCTGAAGAGAGCCCGCAAAGCATTCGACGAGGCCAACTATGGCTCGTAAACTCTGCAAGTGGACTTCTAGGCATAGACTACCCTAGTTTTTTTTTTTTTAAGTGTCTTCTTTTTTCCCTTTTTTAAGTTGATACCCTATTTGATGTAGTAAATTGCTTGCTGTTCATTTGCACTAGTTTTGATGGCAAGCTTTTCCATGGTGCCCTTAGTCAGTGTAAGAATTAGTTTAACAATAAAAACACTTGTTTGCATGTGTTCTCATGGTTCTATGGTTGTTGAAATGATCAGCTATTAAATTTGATTACAAACCTGATAAAGGTTATGGTATTAGAAACTGTTTGAAATCAGCCATGCATGGTTTGTGTCTGCAAAACCATGTAAATACATTAATCTCCTTCTGTGACAGTGTAAACGGAATGCAGATCTGGAGGGATATCACCGTCAACAACTAGAGAGACACCTACTTGGTGAACTAATCTAAAATGGCCTTCAAATGAACCTTACAATGCCAGTTCTGTAATCTGTAATCTGTTTAGTTTATTGAAACATTTTCTAGACTCTTATTGTCCATTGTCTACATCTTCCCACTACAGCAGCTTTGGCCTCTCTTATTTTCATGGATCACCTCTCCATCATTTCCTGAAATGACTTGTACAAAATAAGTGTGCCAAGTACTAGAATGGGCTGGACATTGTCCAGATGTGACTTCCTTAGATAATGGCAGATGCATTTTTGTTTGGAAAAACAAAATAACACTGTAGCCTACCCCTCACATGAATGTGCTTGAATTGACTACTAGGGATTCTTAACTCAAGACAAATTAATTTACCAATGCTAACCATGTCTTATCCTCTTCTGGAAACGTTAAAACTAGTCAGCCTATCCGGGCCGAGACTACTGATATATGAAACGTAGATATGGTTCTTTATATGTTGAACCATCTTTCAAACCAATGTCTTAACCCTCAGTACCTGCTGGTATTTGTACCGATTGAATCTATAACATTTTTTCCACATAATTCTGTGTACATTTCACAGTGAAGCAATCCTCCAAAGAAGCTGCTGGTGAACCCAGGCACTTGCCTGCTTCTCCCACAATGCACCACGACCCTGTAGCCTTTCACATGTCATTATGCTATGCACTCTGCCTGAAAGGAATTTTACTCACAACACATTTATGTCAAAACATTTATCAGTCCATGTTGTGGCTGCGGAAGAGATTGACTGAGAACAGAAGACAAACATGGTGGTAGGTCAGACAATGTGGAAAAAAAGAAGAAACAAAGATTTTATTGAAATTCCTCTGAACAAAAACGTATACAGACCACAAGTATGTCAGACCAACAACAAGTGAGCATGTGCGAATTCATTTATTATCTTTCGTTCAAGCAAATGACTCTTTTTGTATGTTTGTATGTTGTTTAGTTTTGTACAGTAGAGTGTTTCCATGTTGTTGTTCTACGCAGTTGGGGGGGGGGCGGCGTTGGGGGCATCTGTTAAACTTTCCAGACTAGATCTATAGATCACGAGAGTTGGTGGCACTGGTGACACGAGCCCACAGTGTGAGCTCAACTTCTTGTCGTCCCACAGCGTCGACAGGGCCGTGGCCAATCATAAGCGAGCTTGGGACCCCCCCCCCCCCC
>OMOU01033274.1:1175-14884 GCA_900312585.1 Malacocephalus occidentalis
CTCAGACTCTGTGGAACAGGGGCCAGCTGCCCAGTCTTGGTGTTCTGCCCGGGCTCCTTCTGAAAGCAGGCATGACGGCCTGGGGCTCGGGGTATGTTCCGACAACTGGACAGCGTTAACTCTGTGAGAACAGGCTGGACAGGGAACCAGTGGGCCCTGCCACTGGGGGACCAGAATGACCAGAATTAGAGCGTGTCCAGAAGGCACAGCTGGGCTGGCTGTCTCCCCCACCAGAACCCTCACTGTCCCTCTGCAGTGCTGACCCACCACAACCCTCACTGTCCCTCTGCAGTGCTGACCCACCACAACCCTCACTGTCCCTCTGCAGTGCTGACCCACCAGAACCCTCACTGTCCCTCTGCAGTGCTGACCCACCAGAACCCTCACTGTCCCTCTGCAGTGCTGACCCACCAGAACCCTCACTGTCCCTCTGCAGTGCTGACCCACCAGAACCCTCACTGTCCCTCTGCAGTGCTGACCCACCACAACCCTCACTGTCCCTCTGCAGTGCTGACCCACCACAACCCTCACTGTCCCTCTGCAGTGCTGACCCGCCAGAACCCTCACTGTCCCTCTGCAGTGCTAACCCGCCAGAACCCTCATTGTCTCTCTGCAGTGCTAACCCGCCAGAACCCTCATTGTCTCTCTGCAGTGCTGATCCACCAGAACCCTCACCCTCACAAACCGAGCATTTCAAGTGGCAGGGAAACTAACCGGCCAAAGAGTTGGGGGGGCTTGTATCATTCTGCACCACACTGAGAGTGATGATCACCCATCGTGAAAGCAGTTGTTAGCTCGCTGCTGGTCACTAACGCTTCTCTGGCTCTCCGCTATGAAGATTTAAAACAGGAGCAACCTTACCTACAATTCCATACAAGGGATGTAAATACATTGGATGATTCAGCACGATTGAAGCTGAATGCTATCAGAAGACTGCAGTGTGTAATCTGCCCTTGCAGTGCGCCGGCCTGGATGTGTTTTTAAGGTTTCTAACAGAAACAGGACAGGAGTGTGTTTGGTGGAGTCTCGCCAAAACCATTGGAAAAACCCAAAGTGAGATCGGCATCACTTCCTGGTTTCAGTGTCGGCAATGCCATGTTTACCATCATCACTCATGATGAGTTATGAGTCACTTGCTTTTCCCGGATCCCAAATCACAATATTTATTTATTACCTGGCATTGGATTGCTTCCTTCTTTTATCGCTTGGCTGCACGGCATTTGTTAACGGGGGTTTAACAAAGAGTATGCTCCCCTCTAGTGGTGAAGAGTGGGAATTTACACGATAGTTCGCTTTTTTTAGATTCAATTAGATTCAACTTTATTGTCATTGCACAGAGTACACATGCACAGAGTACAACGAAATGTAGTTAGCATCCAACCAGAAGGTAGTAGCAAAAAGTGCGACAGTAGTTAAATGACTGAATAAATATATGTACGCTATACATTAAGTGGTATAGGCAGAGTGACGTTTGTGACGTTTTTAGTATTAATACTAAACACAAATCAAGTATTTGTCCAAAACATAATCCGAAATTCTATCAATATTGTCTCCGCTATATACACGTTGAATTACTTTTTATACCTACTTTATTAATTGAATGATTTATTGATTCTTACAGGGGGAGTCGGGGTTCGTCGGGCTCCCGGGCAACATGGGGTTCCCTGGCATGCAGGGGCATGAGGGCCCTTCAGGCCCAATGGGCCCTAAGGTAAACCAGGGGGCAACACACACACACACACACACACACACACATGCAATCTTATGGTAATGTTAATTCGATTTTCTTTAACATGACCTTCCTTGTGTTAATATTTCAACACTCGACTGCACAATTCCAACCTACTTAACTTTTTGGAAGAGAACAGTCAAGTAGCAATCATTCTTTTCTTATTCATAATTTGTTTCTCGTTAGGGCGACTTTGGTGAGCCGGGGACTCCTGGACTGAAAGGAATGCGTGTAAGTATATTCTCATTATCACCTCTCATGGATAAAATGTCATCACGTCATTCTTTTCCATGCAGTCTAAATTGTATGCCGTTTGTATTCAACTGTAGAAACATTTTCCTCATTCATCGTCCGTCTCATAGTATTACCGCTACAGCCATGTGCTCCCGTGATGACTGTCCTGTCCTTCATGTCTTGCAGGGACCTCCAGGCCTGGCCGGCTTCCCAGGGAATCCAGGACTACCAGTAGGTCTTGCGTTGAGGGTCTGCAAAACTCTGATGGTAGTTCTGCTGCTCTGCCCCAACCATGGACTTCTGACAACATCCTCCTGCATGTGTGTGTGTGTGCATGTTTCTAGGGTATCAATGGGCACGATGGCCCACCTGGTGGTGCCGGTATTCCAGGGTGCAACGGAACTAAAGTAAGGAAAACCTCATCGTCTTTACTGTGGGACATAATGTCTCTAATGTCGGACATAATGTCTCTAATGTCGGACATAATGTCTCTAATGTTGGACATTATGTCTCTAATGTTGGACATTATGTCTCTAATGTTGGACATAATGTCTCTAATGTTGGACATTATGTCTCTCATGTCAGACATAATGTCTGTCATGCCTGGTGCCCCCTCTCATGGGTCTTTGTTATATCCCCCTCCCCCTCCCAGGGAGAAGCAGGCAGGAATGGTCTGGATGGCTTTCCTGGTTTACAAGGTCCTCCTGTAAGTACAGCTTGTAGAAATATCCCCCTCACACATACAGTATAATGCTTGACCTAAACCTGCACTTGACTTCATTTAAAACAATCTAAGCTTAAAACCATGCCCATTCATGAGTCCATTTTTATCTATGAATCATTTAATTCTGGGAAGATGTCTGTCAAGTGAAAATGCTATATCTATACAATTCCAGCCAGTAGAGGCTACTCGTGAGAAGACATAACACTATACAATAAACCTAGATTTGCATTGAGGCTAAGCTAAGCTACCAGAGTGTGTTTCTCTCCTGACCTAATCCTCTTCTCTCTTGTTTCCTCAGGGCATTCCTGGACTCAGCGGGGCAAAGGTCAGTCCAAAGACATGGAGTTAAACAATCTTCGAACCGTCAGTCAAATACTGGCAACAGTCAGATTACAGGTCACAGTCAGTATACTGGTAACAGTCAGTATATTAATAGTCAGTATGCTGGTAATAGTCAGTGTAGTAACAGTCAGTATGCTGGTAACAGTCAGTATATTGGTAACAGTCAGTATGCTGGTAACAGTCAGTATACTGGTAACAGTCAGTATGCTGGTAACAGTCAGTATAGCACACAGTCAGTATACTGATAACAGTCAGTGTAGTAACAGTCAGTATGCTGGTAACAGTCAGTATAGTACACAGTCAGTATACTGGAAACAGTCAGTGTAGTAACAGTCAGTATACTGGTAACAGTCAGTATATTAACAGTCAGTATGCTGGTAAGAGTCAGTATACTGGTAACAGTCAGTATGCTGGTAACAGTCAGTATAGTACACAGTCATTATACTGGTAACAATTAGTATAGTAACAGTCAGTATACTGGTAACAGTCAGGATAGTAACAGTCAGTATACTGGTAACAGTCAATATACTGGTAACGGTCAGTATAGCACACAGTCAGTATACTGGTAACAGTCAATATACTGGTAACGGTCAGTATAGCACACAGTCAGTATACTGGTAACAGTCAATATACTGGTAACAGTCAGTATAGCACACAGTCAGAATACTGGTAACAGTCAGTATAGTAACAGTCACTATAGTAACAGTATACTGGTAACAGTATGTATACTGGGGCATTGTACTAACAGTCAGTTTACTGGGACATTGTACTGACTAGTTGTGTGATGGTTACCCCCCACCTGCAGGGCGATGCGGGCGGAGTTATTGGCATCATTCCATTGAAAGGAGACAGAGGCTTCTCTGGGATACCTGGACTTCCTGTACGTTGGTATACACACGCATGCCTGTGTGTGTGTGTGTGTGTGTTTATGACTGAGATGCTAACACAGCACTAAAGACAGAGGGAGGGGGATACATGTTGTCATACTGGCAGCCTGGCTGTGTCCCGGTGTCTTGGCTGCCCTGGCCCAAGTCCTCTTCCTCTCATGTTTATTGAGAAGCTGTTGAAAGCCAATATGAATGTAATGTTCTGACCACACACACATGCCCCCTCCAGGGGCCAATTGGACCTCCCGGACCTGTCGGCCCCAACGGGCCCCGTGGATTTGAAGGACACAAAGTGAGTCAGATGTAACAATCACCGCTAACAACAACCACAACAACAAAAGCAATCGTGTTCATTGATCACGTATTGAGCATTGGATATGGATGGCAACACCTTTTGTAAATGATCACTAGACCATTACTCAGCTGTTAGCTAACTGTGAACTGAATGTTTACTACTGCATTCATGTTTACTACTGCATTAACTAATGTTAATCCATGGTTAATTAATGTACGCTTATTGTAAAGTGTTACCAAAACATCTTTAGTGTCACACTGCTGCCTCCTGTCCAGTAATGAACGATACTAGCCTCAGCGATGCTAGCCTTACTAATGATGCCTTCTTAAGACGTTTCACTTGATAGTCAGTAGCCCACCTGTACCGCTCACTGACTGGATGACTGCTTGTATCGCAGGGTGACGCTGGACCACCTGGACTTCAGGGGGAGAAGGTAAGATATTGGATATTCCACCACGGTCGTAAGATAGACGATAGGATGACTGATCCAGCAGTAGAGGCTGAAACACCTGAAACACGAGCCTGAACAGGACCTGTGTCTGTTGTGTTGCTCTAGGGTGACAGGCTGTCCTTCCAGAGCGAGAAAGGTGACAAGGTGAGTAGTGCAGACCGTAACAACAACACTAACAACAACATGATGTCATATCAGATGCGATCATAGCCCATCGTTGATGCTGTAGATTTGTGCAAACTAAAGCGAGAAAAGGGAGAGTAGTCGAATTAATCGGTTTAAAAAGAAAAGACTTATGCAGGAGGAAATATAATCAAACGTTTTTACGTTTCAAATTCCAGTTGCAATTAAATGACACATGAGTATTACGAAGCATAAGAGCCAGAGAGACGGGTGACATCTGCAGCACCCGTGGGTGTGGTGGCTTCTGTGATCCTGCTGTACTGACGGTCACTCCTCCTCCTCCTCTCCTCTGATCCTGAAGGGTGACCGAGGGTTCCGAGGCCCACCCGGACCGCCGGGACCTCCGGCCCAAGAAGTCGGTGGCCCTGGTACCACCGTGCACATCCCTGGAGCACAGGTACTCATATGGAGATGGACAGACAGACAGATATCTACAGATAGATAGATAGACAGATAGACCACAGATGAATGGTACAGTGGATTGATGAATGAATGAATTGGTGGACTGTTGGAAACACAAGTAAAATGATTCTAGGTATATTATTATACATTATTATATAGATAAGGTATATTATGATACATATCACATTCTATAAGGTATCAGAGGCATCTTTTTCTTGATTCCTTTGTACTTTTCCTCCAGGGGGAGAGAGGCGCTCACGGAGACAAAGGAGAAAAAGTACGTAACTGCAGAGTAACCCAGAGCACCCTTTAGAACACTCAACGTCAACGTCCCTCACGTTCCTTCACGTTCTCCGGTCACTGACCACTGATGTTCCTCCGCAGGGTTTCTGCATTCCGTATCAGAGCGGGGTGAAAGGTGACCCTGGACCCCCCGGCCCAAGAGTGAGTGGTCCCGGTTCTCTGACTCGGTCTGACTCGGACGTCTGGCACCTTGAAACACACGCGACTTCAATAGGAAAGCACATTGCATTAGAACTTCTTAGAAACACACATAATTGTACATTGAAATAATTATTTCCGTTTTAAATAATGACTTCAATTTACAATTTCCACCATTAAGAAAATAAAATTGTACAATTATCTTCAAATTTGTTATGTTTTTCTTCCAATACAAATATAGCGTGTTTATATATATATATATATATAGCCTTTGTCTGTATATTTAAGGACAAATACATTACAGCACAGTTTTAATTATGTACTCACATAATCATATTTTCTCGGGTTGATTTTTAGGGCAAACCGGGCAAAGAGGGAGAAGAGGGGCAGCGGGTGATTATGTTTACCATGTTTTTGTCACAATACCATTTATGTTTTTATATTTTAACAGCTTTTAACATTTCATTGGCTAGCATCTAAGCTAACCACTTTTATTTCATAGGGAGAAAAAGGCTTCACTGGAATCGTTGGAAACAGTGGGATCCCGGTAATTATTTAATTTATCTACTCAATAAATACTTATCAAAACATAATGCCAATGCTCCTTGGCCCTCAAGGCTTCAGCTAAAATGTAGAATTGATTGGTGGTTTAATTAGGTTGAAATAAATTGTGGGCTACTCATTTCTCTGTCTGCTTTCAGGGTGAAAAGGGTGAACGTGGACCACCAGGATACGTACGTTCTGTCTTTGCTGTTCACATATTTCTCTTACTTTATGTCTCTTACTTTTTTGTCTCTTACTTTTAAGCAGCAATCACACCACAGCGCCAAATAGAAAATATACAAAATAGACATGTGGTTCTGAACTGTACCACCAGATGTCGCCGTACATACAACAGATTTTCAAACCATCGACTGATGGTTCAACTCAAACATTCCATCCCAATTTACAAACGCAATTAAGACGAATTTCAAATAAATACAATTATAGAAAAATATCAATAAAAATCAAATTTCTTTAAATATAATTCTTAGATACCAACATCTTCATTGTATTTGTTTTGTGATAACTAATCAAAGCAATCAGACAGTGGTATTTATTTACAATGAGAATATATAATATTCTACATACTACATGCTGAGTTGTTGTGTTTGATAATTTAGGGAACTGGAGAACCTGGCCCCCCCGGCCCCAAAGGCTCCCAGGGTTCAGTGGGAGATAAAGGTAGAGCAACAAACACACACACACACACGCGCACTCTCTCTCTTGCATGCTCTCTCTCACTCTCATACTCATACACACACACAGTGTTGTGGAGCTGTTCGCTGCGGATTACCTGCATACATTTTACATTGACATTTTCATTCCAGGTTTTCCGGGCCCACAGGGAGCAGCAGGACCTCAAGGTAGGTTACTAAGCTCTCCTCACGGGGACACCACCTGTGTTACAACCTTGAACTAAACACATCCACGTTTGCTTGAAGGCCAATTTCTTCAGGGCAACCAAGGCGAGCAGGGGCCAAAGGGAAACACCGGACCCAAAGGAGACCGGGGCCTGGAGGGGGAGTCTATTCGCGGATCCCCCGGAGAGAACGGCCATCCTGGACCACCTGGGATACCGGGAGCCCCCAGTATGCCTCCCTATAGACAAGACTAGACCCTCATGTTTCACACCTACACTACGGTACTAAAGGACTCATACTGCTGGACTAGTATTGATGGGTGTGTGTGTGTGTGTGTGTGTACCCTGCAGTTACGCCTGACAAATGCGATGTTGAGAAAGGTGCGCGTGGTCCTGCCGGACCCACAGGTCTTCAAGGAGAGGTGGGACAGAAAGGTAAGAGCTGACCTGTGAGCACCTCACCTGTCTGGTCACATGATGACGTACACACCTGCACACGTTATAGCATCACAATGATCCGTTAAATAATGAATTAATGAATGGACTGGTGACCCGTCCTGGTACAGAAAGCAAGTTAAGCTGGGCAGCTTCTTGTAGAATCTCAAGACACAAATCTCATTAGCTGTTAACATTGCCACTCAGAGAAATGTCGACTTAGCTCCAACATGCATCAGGTCGAGTGCATCAGGTGTTATGTTTACATCAATGTGTTGACTGGTTTATAGGCTGCTTTGCAATTGCTGTTCATCACGGGTCTGGTTTTGGTCTGTGATTCGTTGTGCTCGCGTTCCATTGGGACAGCTAACCAGAGGGGATGTGTGTGTCCCAGAGGTTCCCGGACAGGAAGGCTAGCCCTGCGAGACCAGTTCAGTTATTGTTTCCTTTCTAAGGACATTTGTTTAGTTGTTGTTGATACAAAGTGCGGCCATAAGATGCCCACACAAACCCACAGAACACCTGAACTCTCTCACCAGGTGAGAAGGGAGAAATCAATGTCCAATGTGAATCCAACGAGCAGCCAGGAGCAACTGGCCCAGCCGGTCCCAAAGGAATACAAGGTGAGGTGGCCATTTTCAACAAACTAGTCATACAATTCACTTACTCCACGTTTTACAAATGTATTGTGGCAAATGTATTTGCAAATAATTCCAACATCCCGTCTGGGGATCCTGTACTGGTACAACAATAAGAAGATTCTTTAGAGTTCTCACCGCTGTCCTTCCCCTGCGTCAGGATACCCTGGACCTGCCGGCTCTAAAGGAAATACGGGTCTTCCTGGTGCTCCCGGTATCCCTGGAAGCTCTGTGAGTAGCACCCCTGTTTTTTCACCAGTTCTCACCCCGATAAGGTGCCCCCCCAGCGGGCTGCAGCAAAACCAACTGAAATCACATTAGGTGGTGCAACTCTTAAGACTTCCCCTATGAAATCACTACTCTTAGAATAGCAGGGGAAGCAGTGTGGGTTGGGTACGTCCACTACGAGGTCTCTGAACCCCATGTCTCCTATGTTGTCATATAGGGTGCTGGTGGGAGTCCTGGGTTGATGGGTGCTCCGGGTGCTGTTGGGGAACCAGGGGACGTCTTTGTGGCTCCTGGGTGGAAGGGTGACAAAGGATCTACTGGGCCCGCGGGCTACCCCGGAAACCCGGGACTGGATGGACTTCCAGGGACAGATGGCTACCCAGGGTCACAAGGCCCCAAGGGAGAGCCGGTAAGTGCTTAAGCATGAAGAATACTTCTTGCGGAAAATAAATCTGGCAAACTTCTTTTTACCTCAGAGATTTAGACCTCAATTGAATTGAATGCAGAAATCAAAGCGAACATTGTGTGTGTGTGTGTGATTAGTCAGAGACTCAAGTTAAGACAACACTGGTCTTAGTATAAAACAAGTTAGACAAACGATGGACTGAACATCGTCTCTCTGTGATGCGGCTTGCAGGCCAAAGAGGGCATCAAGGGAGACCGCGGACAGGACGGAGATCCGGGGCGTGAGGGACCTCAGGGGGAGAGAGGACAGCCCGGCATCCCAGGGGTGGGACGCCCCGGGGAGGCTGGAGACAAGGGTGTGCCTGGAACTCCAGGACGACCCGGCACACCTGGCCATCCAGGTAAACAAACACACACTGCTGCTGTGACAAACACGAACACCTACCAATGTCGACATGTGTGCCGTACCCGTCGGTGGTGGTTGACTGTTGTCGGACAACGTTGTTGTTGTTGGCAGTGTGCAAGCACTGGAGTCAAGTCAAAGACAAATACCTTACACAGCAGACTACATTTCCCCCTGTGTATCAGGTGTGCTACCATATAACTTTATTAGTTCATTCTTGTGAGTACAACATCAAGGGCCTTCCCCATACCTGTACAACGTTCCAGTCATCAAAATCCTGTGGTCATGGTCTGATCAGTATACAGTGTCAGAGAACAGGAATGAAGACTAGTCAAGGTGCCGGTGCAGGTGTTGTGTTATGCAGTGTGTCCAGACTTATCAGCCATTTCTCATCCTCCACCAGGTCTGAAAGGAGAACCTGGTAAAGGCGTGAGTGTTCCAGGACCTCAGGGTACACCTGGACATAGAGGACAGCCCGGCGTTCCTGGACTGCAAGGTGGGCATGTCAAGTGATGATGTCACATGTATTATGGGTGAAGGATGGAGGGCTGACTAACGGAGGAGGGCGTGGCTTTGTTCCCAGGTGACCAGGGAGTGCGCGGAGACCCAGGGCTTCCCGGTTTCCCTGGAGTTAAAGGTGAACACGGCCTTCCCGGAATCGGACTCCCCGGCCTATCTGGCCCCAAAGGTACATCCTGCTGACAATTGTGATTCTTATTCTGAACTGATCATTTAACTGATCATTTAAAATCACATTTGCAGAGATTGACCGTTACTTAAAGGTGAATTGTTTTGCGTGTTGCTAGGACACTCTGGAATCTCAGGAACCCCAGGACTACCTGGAGAGCCAGGAAAACCAGGTCACGATGGATTCACAGGGCAACCTGGCATTCCTGGTCAAAAGGTCTGTGTCTATGGGTGTGTGTGTGTTGGAGGTTGGGGTACACTTGTGGATAATGAGATGCCAACCGACATGTATTTGGTTACCTTGACAGGGAGACCCGGGTCGGGGTCTACCGGGTCCCAAGGGGTCTCAGGGTCCTCAGGGGGTTTCTGGTTTCCCCGGGGAGAAGGGAAACCTTGGTCTCACAGGGGTCCCGGGCCAGGAAGGACCAACAGGGCCGCAAGGACCTCAAGGGGTAAAAGGTGAGAAAGTAACCCCATGAGAAAGATGACGAATAAAAATATAATTACAACTCTGA
Organism: Malacocephalus occidentalis; assembly: GCA_900312585.1. Taxonomy (NCBI): domain Eukaryota; kingdom Metazoa; phylum Chordata; class Actinopteri; order Gadiformes; family Macrouridae; genus Malacocephalus; species Malacocephalus occidentalis. Next base: position 11,577 of record OMOU01033274.1, read on the forward strand.
CAGTTGAATTCATATGCTGCCGTTGTTGTTCCCTTCTAGGTAACCCTGGACCTCCCGGACTTTCAGGAGTTGTGGGTCCAAAGGGAGAACAAGGAATAGGTCTTCCAGGGGCCCCTGGACCCCAAGGGACCCAGGGAGAACCTGGACCACTTGGTGAGTACGAAGTAAAAGTACACTAAAAAGATAAAAGCCAGGCTACAAAAGTGTGTTTTAAGTCAACTCTTGTGGTGTCCACTTGGTCTTCCATACTTTTACACCTGGAACTTGAACGTGTGTGCAGGCTATATTGGGGAGAAGGGAGAGAAAGGATTTCCAGGTCCTCCTGGTCTTGACATGCCTGGGCCCCAGGGAGAGAAGGGTTTCCCTGGGCTCCCTGGCATAACAGGGGGGGCAGGGTATCCAGGGCGACCCGGACCCTCCGGCAGGGATGGACTCACTGGAAGCCTTGGTGAGAACCAAAAGCAAAAGGTTTTTGTATTACAACTGTATCACTGGTTTTAGAACTACTACTTACTGTACTCATAATCTCTATGTGTTTGTGTTTGTGTGTGTGTGTGTGTGTGTGTGTGTGAGTGCAGGTCCAAAGGGAGAGATGGGCATCATGGGAACTCCGGGCACCCCTGGAAATTCTGGACCTCCTGGGACACCCGGATCTCCGGGTCTGCGAGGTGAGTCGAGGATCTGATCAACAACCTATAAGATTGGAGGGGTGAGGAGGAGACGAGGAGGAGAAAGGGGGCGTGTTCATCCGGTTCTCTTTCTAAACAAAAGGTGACCCGGGTTTGAGCGGACCCCGGGGGGACTTCGGCGTGGCTGGACCTAAAGGGGTGCGCGGGGAGCCCGGTCTGCAGGGCCCACCTGGGAACATGAGCGAGGTGGACATGGAGCACATGAAGGGGGAGAAGGGAGACCTTGGAAACCAAGGTATGAAAACTGAACCGAGACCAGGACTCTTTGACTCAGTAGCGGCTGAGTCAGTGGCAACATTTTAACCAATGGGCCTTCTGAATTTTCACCTAGAGCAGCCATCTTGTTTCTAAGCACAAGCTGAATGCGAAATTACGCATTTATGCATGTGTCGTCAGTTACAAACAATGGGCCATGTTAAGCTATAGCAGCCATCTTGGTTCTAAATGCTAACTGGTAGCATTTAGAACCCCGACGGAGAGTCATGGGAGAAGCAGTGTTTCAGATGGAGTCGTTCTGTAGGCATGATGTCTTGGTTTCTCCTCAGGTCTTCCGGGCTTCACGGGGGAGAAGGGCTACCGCGGTCAGATAGGAGACCCTGGGGTGTCAGGGAAAGATGGAGAGCCTGGTTTACCTGGACAACCAGGTGAGCTACTGACCTGTAGAAAAAATAAACATCCATTTTATACACTGAGTCATTGAAGTTGTAAACCCCCCTTGTGATTTCTTATATGGCTTCAATGGAGACAATCGGATAATGACATTGTTCTGAATGTATTAGAATGGTGTTTGTTTACTGTGTGTGTCAGGTGAGAAAGGAGACCCAGGCTATCCTGGAGAACCTGGGAACATCGGCGTTCCTGGACAAAAGGGTACAGTGGGACCCATGGGAATACCAGGTATGACATTACACTGACGGTCTCACATTAGGTGGAGATGATGTACTGTACTTGCACGATTGATGACTGATACGATATACATTGTCTTTTGTCTGTGTGTGTGTGTGTGTTCGTCATTAGGTCTGTTGGGTCCTAAGGGTACCAAGGGTGGGGTCGGGATCCCGGGTCATCCCGGTTTCAGAGGCACCGACGGACTGAAGGGAGATAGGGGGGAGGAGGGAGAGCCAGGCATCGGAATCCCTGGTCCCCCTGGAGAGAAGGTAACGTAATGGCAGCATTTAGACACCCCACTTGGCTTACCTATGGAGACTCATAGTCCATACACACATCCATACACACATTCATACACACATCCATACACACATTCATACTCATACATACACTGACGACCTCGTCCACCATGCAAGGCAACTTCCAGGGAGCAGGTAGGGTTAGGTGTCATTTTCTCAGGGACACCTCGACATTAAGCCAGCGGGAGCCGGGGATTGAACCAGCAACCTTCCGGTTGCTGTGGCAACCCACTCTTCTCCCTCCTGAGCCACTGTGCTGTAATGACATGCTCTTGATAGAACTCCTCTTCCTCACTCCTGCATGGCCTCAGGGTCCCGATGGCCAGCCGGGGTTCCCAGGGACGTCCGGAGAGCGAGGTCAGAAGGGTGTCATTGGTGAGCCGGGCATGCCTGGACCGGCAGGGGAGAAGGGGGCAGGGGGAACCGTTGGATATCCAGGTCGGTGGTCACTGGAGATGAATCCTCCATCGTACAGAGCATAGACGCCCCCAACTATTCGCTCAATGCACCATGTTTTATGCAATTCAATTGTTTGTGTGTGTGCTGTGTGCTGTGTGCGTGTGTACAGGTCAGCCAGGTAGACCGGGTGAGAAGGGGGTCCCTGGCTTGCCCGGGTCTGCAGGAAGTCCTGGTTTGGAGGGTCTGCCTGGTATGTAACAAAAACAAGGACAAGAACCAAGAATTTGGTCTAATGGAGCATGATCATGTGGCAGCAATGAGACAACGTGACTTTGACCATAACCTCTATAAGGAAATATGACATCGTAGGCACAAACATCAGAGTACAAAGAAACCAAAAGGGGGTCATCTCAATCTGATCTATTTAGGTGTGATATAAGCACGCAGAACAGAGGTTCTATGTTCCATGACCCTTAGTGGTCGATGATAGATGCTGATGACATTAACATTTATGAGTGTGTGCTGATCAACCTGGGTCCTCCTCCACCACTGAAACCTGACCCACTTCCTGCTCCCAGGTGAAGCGGGTCTTCAGGGTCCCCCGGGGCCCCACGGAGAGAAGGGCGAGGCCGGTGTGGACGGCATCCCTGGATCCTCAGGAGAGAGAGGCAACCCGGGTGAGTGTCTGATGTAGAGAACCTCCACAGAGAAACATTCACATTTGCATTTTCATTGAAGGCATTTGGCTGACGCTTTTATGCAAAGCGACTTAGAAAGAGTACATTTGTTGAAAGAGACAACAATATATCAATATATAGAGCAGGTTTCAAGCATTCATAATTGCAAGGTTAATAGAACGAGTTTCATAATTGCTAGGTTGCCTGCATAATAGCTGAGATAAGAGCAGAAGTGTCATTCTGAGTGTATTCCCAACATCTAAGAACATACACTATGCTAAACAATGCTAAGAACGATGAATAATTCCAAGATGTACAAACATGCAAGTTAGTGGTAGGGTTAGGAGGGGGAAGGT
>OMOU01033968.1:9880-25292 GCA_900312585.1 Malacocephalus occidentalis
ATTGGCCCCCCCCCCCCCCCCCCCGCCGCGGCCTTCATCAACGCGTTTCATTAATTATGGGCTGAAAGGGGAAAAGCGGGACAGGGCGCGGCATGCGGTTTGTACGGTGTTCCTCATTCATGCCAACGGAGCCGAGTTACCTAGAAGATCCGCCGCGCATCACAAGAGGCTAAAGGCGCGGGCGCATCACAAGAGGCTAAAGGCGCGGGCGCAACAAGGCCGGCCTCATTTCCGCCGTGAGACTTGCCCTTGAACCTGACAATTACACCCACAAGGGCGCAGGGGTTGAGTACAAACCACTCGGCAGGCAAAGTGTACTCGCGCTACTCCATCACCGTGGCAACGGCCGTGAATAATAATAATAGTAAAAAAAAAAATTTGTACAAAAAAAAAACAAGCATCCGAACTTTTGTGCCGATGAGGGAACATTAGTCCACCGAATGTCAACTGGTCACAGCGACGGCATTGGGACCCGAGAAGACGGGCGTGTCGTGACGAGATAACGGCGGCGTAACATACACTCTTGCGTGCCCTGCTTGAAGCCGTCGTTGATCTGCTGGAACATGGACTGGCAGCCCCGGTCGAACACGGGCAGCACGATGGTCTGGAAGGCCTCCTTGTAGGACGCCTGGATGGTCCCCTGCAGCGCTTCCGTCGCCGCCCGGCCGATGGCGTCCGTCGTGTTCTGTAGACCAGGAGGACGGATTAGGACTGCGTTGAAGGGGGAGCGGTGTTGCAAGTCTGAACACACACACACACACACACACGCGCACACACACTCACACACACACACACCTTTGACTTGACCACTTTGATGACGTTGTCTTTCAGGGTGGCCTCCACAGCACTCAGCTTGGCGGCCACCGTGCTGCTCAGCTGGCTGGTCACGGGCTCCAGGCTCTTGGAGATGGCTGGAGAACGGGGACAAATATCTCTTTATCACACGGGACGGCATTTCACCACTCAATGCATGTTTCCATTGTGAAAAGTGAAAGAACATTTCGTTAGGATTCTTTCAATAGATATGACAACTTGAAATGCTCCAATCCACGGAAAGAAAAAGGTGCGAGCGCGCGTCTCTCTTACTCGGCGGGACCGTCTTCTTCATCTCCTCCCGCAGCACCCGGTCCATCCTATTGGTCAGGGAAGAGCTGAGGGCGTGGCCGAGCTGCTGGCCGAGCTGCTGGTGGAGCTGCTCCTGGCGACTCTGGCTCTCCGCCAGCATGCGCTCCAGCCTGCGTTCTGCGGCGCCACCGACAGTCAAGGATCACAAGCGCAACAACACTGCACAACAAGCCGTGCTGCCGGCACGGCGATGCAGACCTTCCTTTAAGCACAGCGCAGCAGCAGCAGCACTGCATCATCATACACAATGGAGCGCGCGGCCCGCCGCGGCCCATACATTATTTATGTGCACGCGTATAGAATTATAGCTCTTGGGGGCGCGGCGAGGATACATTCCGTTTGATGGGCGGGGGGAAATAACGCGAGGTAGCCGAAGATCGTACGTGAAAGTTTAGCCGGGGTCATTGATTTACCAAGGACACTTGCTTTGCATCACTGCTGACTCTCAAAATTGCGCACACGCTGCCGTTGCAGTGGGTTTACGGACGCCAGGGAGAGACGTCTGAGGGAATCTGTTCTGACATTTGGAACTTGGACAAGCATTCAAACCACAGCTCTGGAATCTCAGATCCCCCGCTGACATTTGAATGGACATTTGTTGTCTGTTTGGACATTGGGTTATTGTGTCGAGGCCCCTAAGCAGCATGAAAGATACGCTCTTGTTCTTGGTGCCTGGCCATGACGTGCTCTACGTGGGCCATGACGGAGCTCTGCATGTTGTCCATGTGTCCTCGCAGGTCGGCTATCTCCCGCTGTTGGCTGCGCAGGAGTATCAGCAGCTCTTCTTGCAGCTCCGTGTTCATCTGCAGGCACAAGGACATACGGGACACCGTGCGGTGAAGATGCCGCCCGCTACCTTGACAGCGCCTATCCCGCGAATCAGTTAGCAGCTCGTGTGTTGCACTGATCATCATGACACACAAATGACTGCCTTCTGACACCGAGCGTTGCTCAAGTGTTTTGTTGCTCAATGCTTTGTTAAAGCTTTGTTAAAGAAACCAAAAGAAGTGCCACTATCGATCTAAACTTGATCAACGCCGTTACCTCCTGGTCCAACATTTAATCATGATATGACATGTCACATTAGCACGATACAGATGCTGTTTCAAAGTTATCACGTTTCAAACATATGGTCGCTGTTAAGTCGGCTGATGTACGAGAGACATTGTGAAAGACAATGAATTGTAATTTTCCGCCCAGGCAATAACAAGCAACCAACAGAACATGTGGGACGCGATTCAAACCCACGCAAAGCAAGGGCAAGAGAGACTGCATGGAATGACATACCTGACCGGGGTCCATCTGGACTGGCCTGGACTGACAAGACTCCCTGGAGGGAGACACAAGAGAGGTTATCTGAAGAACATCCAAACAACCAATCAACAACAATCTGCCTGTATAATGACAATCGACGAACCCTTCGTCCTTCTTGGTCTTCCTCTTGAGTTTGGGTGAGCCTCGCGGGGAGGTCTTCCACTCCTTCCCAGGGAGTCGGTGAGAGGAGCGAGCGCCACAGTTCCCCGAGGACGACGCCAGGCTGGCCACCTCGTCGTCGTGGTCGCTGCGCACGGGAGCAAAGACACGACCCGTGAGACCGGGCACAACTCTGTCGTGCAAGGTAGTCCCTGCTGCACGGAGGCTTCGTGACAGGCCGCGCGCACGGGGGCCCCCGGGGGAGACAAACAACCATGTCGTTAAAGTCTACTTCTTCACCTTGGTAACGTGGCCATCGTCAGCATTTACATAGCATAGGCTGTGGTTGTGGATGTAATGATCAGGAGTAATGTGAAGGAGCACATTGTATGCATCTATTGTCGCAGAGTCTTGGAGAATAACAATGCAGGTGCATGACTGTTGCCTAGCGTAGCATAGGATTGTTGTCGGATCAGTCTCGCCACACATCTACGCATGTACAATTTGTTGTTGTCCAAGGCTATGTATACTGATCAATATTATAAATTGCTAAAATACAGAATTTACTTTTAACTCTGGGATTTTGTTTTACCCAGACAATTTCCATGTCATTTCCATAACTTTCCATAACTTTTAAAGCTTGGATTTTCCCAATATTATGATTTGCAAACATAGAGAATTTGAAAAGTGGAATAAACAATAATTTCCATAATATTAACCATTTCCTTCCAATTCCCATACTTTGCCTTGAATATTAAGGTTACTTCCCAGACACTGTGGGTGGAAATGAGCAAGATGCTATAATCTGGTGCAATGCAAGTCTTTTCGTTTGGTGTCCTTGACAAACAAGACATTTCAAATAACCCTGAAGAATCGTCCGGACAGAGCTGTCACAATGCGATACAATTTAAATGCAAAATTGTCGCTGTGGAGAGTGTGTGTGGTGGGTGGCTGGTTGAATCAACCTCACCAGGCCCAGTTAGTCTGCGTTGACTAATCAGAGCACTCGGGTTAAACCTGCCATCACCACACACACACACACAATGAGACACGCCGTGTGAGAGGAGTGTGACATCTAGTGGCTGAATGTTGTCACTGCGGGTTGTGACACCACAGCGCACTTGTCCTCCGGGTCATGTACTAAGGAAGCTTACCTCTGCTCAGCACTGGCGTCCTGGCTGTCGTTCTGCGTCAGTTGATATGAGCGTCTATGGTAGGGGGAGTTCATGTGGCGTTCCTTGAGTTCATCTCTGGAACTAGGTGAGCAGAAACGGAAAGCACAGAGATGAAGAACCGCAACACGGGGAAGAAGTCTCGTGTGTCTGTCTATATACACACACACTCACCAGTCGACCAGTCCGTTGTCCCTCAAGTTATTTCTGGTTTCCCTGGTGATATCAGGGGCCGCCGGCCACGGCGTGTGACTCACGCTGCCGTCGGAGGAGCCGCCCGCCCCGGCGTTCTCCTGCGACAGGGCGTTCTCCAGTAGAGATGGGGTGATGCTCAGCAGGGTGTCCACCTCTACTGCCCCGCCCACCGAAGCCGCTCCGCCGCCACGTTCCAAAGGCAACAGGCTGTGTGTGTGTGTGTATTAACAGGTAATTAACAGGTTCATCTGGCACAATGATGATAGATTTTCCCTATTCAGGTGTGACAGACTGTTCACCTGTTGCTGCCGGACACTCGGGGCGATGTCAGAAGGTGCAGCGCATTGGCCGCAGAGGCCATGCTGTCCGCCTGTAGGGCTGGCATGGGCAGCGGCTCCGGGACAGAGACCAGGCCGCGTTGAAGCTGCAGGGTCTGGGAGGCGATCTCTGGCATGTCCTGGGACATGGCGGTGGAGGCCGAGGAGATGACGTCGGGGGAGCGGGCTCTCGTCGGAGACGCCTGGTGAGGCAGCAGCGGGGCGTCGAGCACCTGAGCGCCGTCCAGAGACAGAGGCCCGGTGACGGAGGCCAGGAGCTGAGTGGAGAGACAGGCGGGGTTGTATTCAGCAAATCCATCCAAGCGTCAGACGGGTTTTCTCGTCAGTACATTAAGCTGTAGAGGGCCGTCCCAATGGGGCACAGCGCAACACTAGGAGTAGTGAGCTATCGTACCGGCAGGCTCTCCAGTCCAGGAAGCAAGATGGAGGCGGCTCTGGGGCTTCCAGTGGAGGTGGAGAGGGCCAGGCTACTGCTGCTGGTGGTGTTATTCTCCGTTCTAATTGGGCTCTGGCCGACGTCGTCTACAGCTCTGCAACAAAGAATAATAACCTCAAACCCTGGCAGGAGGACCCACCATCATAGCAGGAAATCATGAGTGGCTGGCCATGAGTGGGAATACTTTTTTTTAATACAAAGAAGCTACAACTATAGGCTGGCCTAAAATTGGCACTTCTTGTACTTCCAGACATCTCTTGAAGGAAGGGCATGTGAAGCACTTTGAGGGAGACTTGACACATAAGAGCTACACATATAATAAGCATCATTGGCAGAAGTTGACATACTAATAGTAATGGTGATTATTCTGCTTTTTTCCAATATTTTACAATCATCAGTCTTAGATAACGACGAACGTCTGACCTGTTGGCGGAGTCTGAGTTGCTGGTGATGGCCGTCACGATGGTCAGGCTGCTGGCGCTGCTGCCAGGCGAGGCAGGGACCTGGTGGAGGTACAAATGTCAGTTACACTGCCTTCAGGTGCGGGGTGAGGATTGTGGTTTAGCAAGGAAATTCAGGCTGCCCATACCGAGGTGCTGGGGGTCATGAAGGCATCGGGGGTCATTAGCTTGGGCATCGCCACGCTAGCGGCATCGGACATGGACAGGAAGTCGGTGGGAGCAGGAAGTGTCGGGATGTTCCTCAGGTCACTTTGGGAGCCACTGCCAGAGTCCTTGTCAGAGCTCTGGTCAGTCAGGTGGTCTGAGGAACCTGCAAGGGACAAAGTGGCAGAAGCTGGGATTAGACTTGTCCCTGAGAGGCTGGAGGGTGACAGATTGCCTTTGGTAGAGGCATTGATAAAATTCAACCCATGAATACAGAACAGACAGTCCAATATCACCTTTCAGAAAACATTGTATGGTAAAAGAGTCTCAAACACAACATACCGAAACCTTCCTGGGAGTCCGAATGTGGCAAGAAGAGGGCTGGGTTAGAACCCAGCCTTGGTTGGAACCAGATCTGCACGTCTTGTAAAGACCTGTGAGCGCACGAGCACGTGCGTGTGCACACACACACAAACACACACACAAACAAACACAAATTAAGACATGAGAACACATGATTAGAAATGGAAATGGTAGGAGGGATCTTTTGTACAAAACAACATTCTATTATGTCAAAATACAGATTTTCAGATTAATAGTCGAATCAGTAGAAATTACTCACTTTGTGTGAACGCAAAATAGCTTTATCTGAATCCCAGACTTGGATTCTGTGGTTCCCTGGTTACCCTCTAGAAAACAAAATGAACGTTACATATACAGCAAATACATGAACCACGTTCCTCATGGTCATTCTATATATACACATGCGTGTGTGTGTGTGTGTGTGTGTGTGTGTGTGTACCCGTGGTCATGCTCTCGCTCTCCTCCTCCGCGGGGAGCACCTCCGTGTGCCTCTGTCGGCTCGGCGTGACGTCGTGCACGCCGAAGCTCAGCACGGGGTGCGTGAGCAGGAACTCGGACACGGCGGTGAAGCTGGCCCGGCCCTTCTCCTGGTCCTGCTGGAGCTCCATGACATACAGCACCTGGTGGAGGAGGCATGTGGGCACAGTGGGGTTGGCTGGAAACACGGCAGGTGGAACGACGGCTGGAATTGATTCTCCTATCAGTTCCTCGTGTGCATCTGGGCGTGAGCGCCTCTGCTACGTATTCCCATCCAGATGCCGTGCTATAATGTCGCCTTGCGATAACAACGGGTCAAGACGGAATTGATCTTTCATACATGGTTTATACACGGCGTGTCCAAATGAGAGTACTCTGGACACAAGGGGTTCGAGTGACCCCCGTTCAAAAGCATGGGACCCACCTTCCTCTGTACGTCTGTGAGAATGAGGAAGCTGGCTGAGAGGTCCAGGCTGGCCTTCAGGCTGGGCATAACCGTCGAGTTGAACGGGTCTGGGGAAAACCTGCAACATGTTCACAGGGGACATTTTGCATGAATATATATATGCGTCTTTTTTACGGTGTCCAAACAAACCACATCGACCAAGCGGAATGCCATATTCTTTTAAGAACACAAAATAAGGACATTTCTAAAAGTAGTAGGATGAGAGCACAGTGGCGATGGCAGACCTGATGGTCTGTAGGCAAGTCCAAGACACCGTGCACCACATCTTCAGCTCCTGGTTCTGATCCGCGCCGGTTATCAGGAACCGCCAAAACGGAACACTGCAAAACGGAGGGAGGGAGAGAGGGAGGGAGGGAGGAAAAGAGGACGTTAGAGAAGGGGTGGGAACGAGATGACAAACGAGACCAAATGTCCACAGTGGACACCGTGTACTCACTCGGGGTCCTGCTTCTTGTGGTTGTCACAGAAGAGCAGGCAGGAGAGGGGACGACCAGCGTGTGGCAGCCACTCGTGGAGACACCTGGGGACACAGAGTGGCACCGAGCACGCCATCAAATCAGAAGCAGAGGCAGGGCGCTGTATGGCAACGATCGTCAGTCGCCTTTCATGTTTGAATGTCAAATATTGCGAAAAAGAATTGTGAATTTGTTTACTTGTTTCTGGCGTACCTGGGTTGGTTTTGGCCACCCTCTATGTAAATCTGCCAGAACTTGACATAGCCGTCGTGGCTAGCGGTGGCCAGGACGGTGCCGTCTGGAGACAGGGCACCTTCACTGACTCGCTGGTGGCACACAAACGTGAACATGGGTTTCGGCCGTTAATTTACACAGCTGAGATGTGGCTGCGCGGTACGCGGTGCCACGGATTACATACGATAAAGAATCCATGAACATCTAAATAGAGGCGCCAAAACGCACCAGGGTTTCTCTTGTTGTTTTGAGAAAGACCCGTGTAGGATAGGAAGGAAAACGAAAGTGATTTCTACATGGACCGTGTGTGAAAACATCGCCACATCATTGTGTTGCAGTCTGACCGGCCTGGGGAGACACAGACCCCTGGGCAGGCAGCGGTCCGTGTCCTACCTGAGTGTGTCCTTTGACCACGATGAGGCCATCCTTTAGTTCCGAGTCCAACACAGGCCAGCTGACGTTGTTGGCCCGCAACACATCCAGGTCCCACACCTCGGCCTGGAGGGACGGGAAATCACATGAGCGCATCACGAGTCATTGCCATATTCTCACAAGGGGAAAGGATGGGCATGCGTTAACACAGGAAAGGCTAGGGATAAATACACACGGACCCTGTCTTCATGAAGAAGGGCCAGGGTCTGGTTGGTGTCCTCCTGGTTCTCCTCGTTGTCTTCCAGGATGAAGGGGCACCAGATGAGCCGGCGATGGGAGTTGAGGGGGGTGTCCTCCGGTCGCCTAATGTGGATCACCACCTGGTCACTGAGTGTCCCATGTGGGTTAAGGACGCTATATTGTCAGTGTGATTGGTGTGCGTTTGCCGAGTGTTTTAACCACATCAAGCCTTTAGCTAACCATGTAATAAAAAAGCTAAATAAGCCACAACATGAAGAGCCTCGACATATTTCATTCAATTATGCATCATTTTCCTAAGATGTGTCTTAAATAAGCACATCATTAGTTAACCAACTCCATTCACTATTCAAACGCACTGCCCTTTTGTCTCTCCATATATTTGCCATATATTTGCAGAAAGCTAAATAAAAGTAAATGTGCTTCTCCAGTGACCCCTATTGGCGAATAATGTCATTACATTTGGCAACTGGATAAAGTGCATTTGATCAAACTCTGTTGAATAATTTAGCTTCAAGTATGGACATTTGCCAACATGGAAGGATACAGGATTTTGCTGATGGTGCAGGTGAGCAGCCAGACCACGAGGTTGCCAGCCTCGTCCACACAGCCCAGGAGAGGGGAGTCCAGGTGGGCAAAACCCAGGTCTGTCACGGCCCCCGTGAAGCCCTTCAGCAGGGAGCGTTCGGTGGACCCCAGGCTCAGCACGCGGATCATAGCATGGTTGTTGGCTCCTGGAGAAAGTATATATATAGGACAATTATATATTGAGGAAGTTCTGGACCTGGAAGTGTTAAAGGACTCCTCTTATACCACCAGGTGTGAGTGGGATTAGCCACAAGTGGGAGTGTCCAGCCAGATATTTGGTGGATAGCGCAGCCTACCAGTTGCCACAGTACACTGGGTAGGCTGGTAGGCTGATCTGACCAATATATTCTAGGTAGACACTCCCACTTGTGATGTCAAGTGGGGCCATTCCAACCGATATGCATTCTAAAAAAATAAAATGCATTCTAGCATAATAATTGTTGCAGATCACTCATGATATAAATCTTACGTCTGTATGCATACAGACATATTGACACTTTACTCTCCCTGTGGCATTGTGGTGTACAGGAGAGTTATGACACACCGAGCCACAGCAGTAAACATACTATTAAAGTACACGTGGGGATTACTGGCCGATCCCTACTGTCTAAAACATGAAAGCAAGGTTGAAAACGGTGGGGTTAGTCTTCTAAGGCGAGGGTCGCCCATGCACATGTGCTTCAGGAGTCTCACCTCTAATGGCATATGCCAGAAAGGAGTTTGAGACTGCTATCAGGTTTCCATAATAATACTTGTGCTCCCAATCGTATTTGGCAACGGGCTGAATCTTCACCTGCAGAAAACAGTACAATGAACAATTCAAATTAAAATACACCAATAGTAGCCATGTAGTGTTGTGTGTAGTGGTGTGTGTGTAGTGTTGTGTGTAGTGTTGTGTGTAGTGTTGTGTGTAGTGTTGTGTGTAGTGTTGCATGTAGTGCATTCCTTCAAACAAAAGGAACACCCCAAATGCTGCAAGGTCAGTGTTAGTCCTGGTCATGTTAAAGGTGCTGTGGCATTGCTGCCCATTGCCGTTAACGCGTAGGAGGACAGAACATGAATTGTGTAGGGACTCATTGAAAGCAAATTGTGTTTCATCGGTTTACATTTGCATGACGGAAAAGTGCAGGTCACGCTAGATTTGGGCAAAGGACTCTGCCTGTCTGAAGAAATAATTGACGTGCGCTGAAGTGCAGAGTTGTATGAAAATGCAGGAGGGTGAGACGTTATGAGGAGGGCTGTAATCTGAAATTTAAATAGACGAATCATCGTCACATGCCCGAGTCTCCGTCGAACAATCCCATTTTTTAGTTTTTTCCATATGCATTATAACAACCAAATAAAACCGGTTAAGGCAGAATTTCATTGTATATTCATCATGGGAAAGAAGATAAGTTGACACATCTTGAATGTGGTAATGAGAACACGAAATGTTCACATTGGATCATATTTAATGTTCTAATAAACGATGAAATGTGAATACGAAGATCTCTCAGGTTAGCAAAGAGTCACCCTTCTCTGCAGAGGGATGGATGCACTAGGGCACAGGGTTTTATTTGACAGCCAGACAAGAATAAAATGAATGCAACTGGCTCAATCAAAACCAACGGCGATACACAAAGCAATTTCCCGTGGGTACATTTGAACGACTGCAACATCTTTTTCACGTGGATGAATTGCCTTTTTTTATGCATTTTCAATGGAGCGGAAACAGGATTTGCGGATTACATTTCAGAGTTTGCTCATTGGTTCATGTACAGACTGGGACTGGGAAGTATTGGTAAGTAGTAGTAAGAAGTCAAGTCGACTACAGCGCTAGTAACTGGAGGAGTCGTCTTACCTTGTTGCTTCCCCGAGCCTTGCTGTCGATGCTAGAGTCTCGACTGGCCACTATCTCCACATTGTTGGAGACAAAGGAGATGCAAGTGGATCCATCATCACCCGACAGGCAGCTAAAGTGGAAAACAAACAAACAACCGTAACAAAAATATTACAAACCAATCACAGATAGACACGCGTCTGAGTGCACATTTTAAAGTATAAGTCAAGTTGATAAAGATCACGTTTTACATGTTTCTGCTCATTCACGTTATGCTTCGGTTGAGATGACATCACTGTGTTTGTGAACCTCAAGCAAATGAAGGTTACATGCAAGCCAAAAGAACATGGATACAAATTGGTAGGGTGTGTACACCTGCTGACCACACACCGCCTTTAAAAGCTTTTAACTCCTGCGCCACGTCCACTGGGTTGATCTAGATGCATTTGTGATATTGTTTACTACTATCACTAGGCCTAATGAACGCAAAATGACAACAAAAATGGCTATGGTTTACAGGCAATATCACAATAACCATAGGCGGATTATGAGGCAATGGACCCCTGTTCAGTGTATTGTAGTTAAATAGTTATACACAAGGCTTATTGTTTAAGAACAAATGTTTTCTGCCATGTTGTTCCAAGTGAATCTGCAAGGAGTTTTATGTTAATCAATGTATTGCATTTGAGTTTATATTATAACTAATATGCAAACTACCGAGTACCACTGGTGAAATAAAAGGTGGTTATATATTTGGTGTTCTGCTTAAGCAACATGGTGACGTCAGCGAGAATACAGAATACAAAAAAAACCCTCATATTTTTACTTGTCACTCAGAGAGATGAAACAAATGTATTTTAAATAGAGTACGTTTGTGCAGTGTTATTATTGCTGAGCCCTCCACGTTAGAGACCTGGTCCCGTTTTTAGTCAAACTTTTGTTTCTATTCTAAAACTCATTTAGCTATAGCCTACACGTGGATGGGAAACAAACAACCCTGATGTGACAGTTGTGCATCCTCTCCACTGTTGAACCGAGGAGTGCACACAGAGCAGTCCTCGCTCCATTTTGGTTGCGCTTGTAAAAACAAGCAGTGGTTGCACTGCTTTCAACAGCAGTTTCCAGCAGACTGGTTGGTAAGCTGATTTGAGCCGAGTGTGAACACCCCCACTGCGCGCCTGGATGCTGGACTTCCTAACTGTCAGGCCCCAGGTCGTCAGGGTGGGCAAACACACCTCCAGACCCCCCCCCCCCCCCCCCCCCCCCCCCCCCCCCACGCCCCCCCGCCCCCCCCCCCTCTCTCCCCCACCCCCCCCCCCCCCCCCCCCAGGGTCTGCATCCTCAGCCCCATACTGTACTCCCTGTACACACGACCCGCCGAAGCAGGCCAGGTCCAGCTCCAACACCATCGCCAAGTTTGCCCATGACAGTGGTGGTGGGCCTGAGCTCCGGTGAGGAGGCCTACCTAGAGGCCTCTAAGTTGCTAACCTGTCACTCTGGTGCCAAGACAAGTCTGAATGTCTCCAAAATGCCTCAACCACCGTAGGCAGCTGAGGAAGTTCCGAGTCTCCCGGAGGATCCTTCAGACATTCTAACGCTGGTGTGGTCATGACAGGAAGCATTACTTCCTGGCTCGGCTCAGAAGAGGAGGGTAGGAGGGCGGTGCTTTCGGTTTCGGCTCTACATTCCCCAAGTGGCAGGACCTGTCCTCCAGGAGGTGTCGAACCAGAGCCTGCAGGATCACGAAGGATCCTTACCACCCCAACAACAAACTGTTCCAACTGCTGCGGTCAGGCAAGCGCCTCCGCAGTCACACGGCTAGAACAGAGAGACTAAAACTGTTTCTTTACGCAGGCCATAAGGCCTGTGAACTGTGACCTCACTGGGGCACACACACTCAGACACACACGGTTAGTACACAGTAGATTCATACAGTTCGACTACATATGGTGATACTACATTTTTTATATTGCCTTGTTGTTGATATGCCTACTTGTTTCTATGCCTTGCCGTTTATATATATATATTTGGTCACATTTCTCATTCCAAAAAACCTGCTATTTTGCTGTAAAGACCGTAAATAGTGTGGATGTTCTGATTATTTCCCTTCAATTTGTGATATTTGTATTGTTCTGTTGCACAGCTGTGTCCATGTTCTTTATACAGAGAAGTCCTGGATGCCCAGCACAAGGTTGTACCATGGTTGACTTATTAGCATCAGTCACATCATATCTCCACTTAACAGACTCCCTTAAGATTACATTTAGGGCATTTAGCAGATGCTTTTATCCAAAAGCAACTCACAAGAAGTACCTACGGTCAGGTCCATATTGGGACATCGACACAATTCTTATCTTTTTGGCTCTATACACCACCACAATGGATTTGAAATGAAACAAACAAGATGTGCTTTATGTGCAGACTTTTAGCTTTAATTATACATCCAAATCAGGTGAACGGTGTAGGAATTACAACAGTTTCTACATGTGCCTCCCACTTTTTAAGGGACCAAAAGTAATGGGACAAACTAACAATCATAAATCAAACTTTCACTTTTTAATACTTGGTTGCAAATCCTTTGCAGTCAATTACAGCCTGAAGTCTGGAATGCATAGACATCACCAGAGGCTGGGTTTCATCCCTGGTGATGCTCTGCCAGGCCTCTACTGCAACTGTCTTCAGTTCCTGCTTGTTCTTGGGGCATTTTCCCTTCAGTTTTGTCTTCAGCATGCTCAATCGGATTCAGGTCAGGTGATTGACTTGGCCATTGCATAACATTCCACTTTTTTGCCTTAAAAAACTCTTCGGTTGCTTTCGCAGTATGCTTCGAAATTCGAATATTGCCCGAAATACAGAATTCATCCTGCTGCTTTTGTCAGCAGTCACATCATCAATAAATACAAGAGAACCAGTTCCATTGGCAGCCATACATGCCCATGCCATGACACTACCACCACACTAATGAGGTGGTATGTTTTGGATCATGAGCAGTTCCTTTCCTTCTCCATACTCTTCTCTTCCCATCATTCTGGTACAAGTTGATCTTTGTCTCATCTGTCCATAGGATGTTGTTCCAGAACTGTAAAGGCTTTTTTAGATGTTTTGAGGCTCACCAATGGTTTACATCTCTGTATTCACTCTGGTGAAGTCTTCTCTTGATTGTTGATTTTGACACACATACACCTACCTCCTGGAGAGTGTTCTTGATCTGCCCAACTGTTGTGAAGGGGTTTTTCTTCACCAAGGAAAGAATTCTTCTGTCATCCACCACAGTTGTTTTCCGTGGTCTTCCGGGTCTTTTGGTGTTGCTGAGCTCACCGGTGTGTTCTTTCTTTTTAAGAATGTTCCAAACATTTGGCCACACCTAATGTTTTTGCTATCTATATTTTTTTGATTGTTCAGCCTAATGATGGCTTGCTTCACTGATAGTGACAGCTTTTTGGATCTCATATTGAGAACAGCAACAGATTACAAATGCAAATAGCACACTTGAAATGAACTCCAGACCTTTTATCTGCTCCTTGTAAATGAGATAATGAGGGAATAACACACAGCTGGCCATGGAACAGCTGAGCAGTCAATTGTCCCATTACTTTTGGTCCCCTAAAAAGTGGGAGGCACATATAGAAACTGTTGTCACTCCTACACCGTTCACCTGATTTGGATGTAAATACCCTCAAAGCTAGGTCTGCAGTTAAAGCACATCTTGTTCGTTTCATTTCAAATCCATTGTGGTGGTGTATAGAGCCAAAAAGATGAGAATTGTCCCAATATTTATGGACCTGGCTGTATATACACATATCAAATGTCATGTTGAGTCCAGTAGTAGGATTGAATATTGAGTATTATAAATGTACGTAATGTAAGTACGTAAGGGCAGCGGTAGCAGAAATATGGCCTATGGCGTGGAATAGCAGAAAGATACGTATGATAAGAGAATCACAAGCATGTGTATCCAGAGTATTTCAATATAGCACAGGGAATACGGCATATGTTTCCAGAAGTAGTTGATTCATCTAAATATGATCAATGTTATAAATGTCCATGTCAAGTGATCCATATGATCACTGAGATTGGTGTTGCTGGTTGAGAACCCCGTTGGGGCCCCGGCTGTTTCCTTGGGGCGTATACGCTGTAGGGGCCCCCTATAGCGGGAACAAAAGCGTCTGGACAATTACATGTGTTTAGTAGTATTCAAGTGTGTGTAAGTATGTGTACACAAAGGCCTGCGGCGTGGCACAGCTGTGTTCCTTATCGTGATTCCTCACGTCATGGCAACGAATGTTTTGACCGGGGACCACAACAGACCAAGTGCGCCATTCATAGACTTGGTAATATTTTATTGGTACCAGTGTATGGAAGACATCGCTGTGTACTACTCAGACTCAGGGTACTTTATTCTGAATACTTGGCAGAACTGAGACGTCTCCAACATGTCCTCTGCACATGGCGACGGAATTTGCGACAATAAATATTTGCGGCGTCTACGCTTATGATTCACTAACAATTCAATAGGACAATGGAATGCTTACTCCCCATTCACCCCATTCAACAGTATTGTTCGAAACTGTATTCTTATCAACAAACAGCTCTGAGCAATTAGAATTCTAGTACCTAATAAGTTACCTAAAAAGCTACAACGTGACAACCAGGCCAGGGCATCTCTGCAGCCCGCCAACGTACACTTGGCCAAGTTAATGCCATAACGTCTCAACTCATCGGTCCATGGGAGCCATCGCTGTGGCACAACCCAAAAATGCATGCATCCCTCCTTGAGCGTGTGTGCTTCGTGCTGTCGGCCGGCACCTTTCAGATGAAGGACTGCAACGTGGTGGCGTCCAAGCTGGTGCTGATCCTGGACGACCTGCTCTGGGTGCTGACCGACTCCCAGCTCAAGGCCATGGTCCAGTACGCCAAGTCTCTCAGCGAGGCCATGGAGCGCTCGGCACAGCAGAGGAAGAGCATGGCCACCGAGGAGCAGGTAGTGTGTGCACGCTCACACGTACATGTACACACACACACACACACACCTTTCTCCCTCTTTCTCTCTGTGTGTCGCTCTCTCACTCTCTCTCCCCCCCCCCCCCCCCCCGCAG